>JAGFPH010004338.1:86146-121876 GCA_018207615.1 Philaenus spumarius | reverse complement strand
CATATGGAAAAATAAAAAAACTTTCTGGTCTGGCCTATGATCCTAATATAGTTTATAAAAATGACATTGGTATTATGAGTGAAAAATGTCGGTTTTGCCATGCTCTTAAATGGAAAGGCGAGACACTTGGTATGTGCTGTAGTTCTGGTAAAGTACAGCTCGCCACTTTGCAACCTCCACCAGAACCACTATATAATTTACTTATTGGTGAACACCCTGAGCAAAGCCATTTCATTGATCGCATTAGACGGTACAACGGTTGCTTCCAGATGACATCTTTTGGTGCTAAACAGATTGTTGAAGATGGTTTTATGCCAACTTTTAAAGTGCAAGGCCAAGTTTACCATTTATATGGAAGCTTGCTCCCACATTCAGAAGAAGAGGCTAAATGTTTGCAAATCTATTTTGTTGGTGAAGATGAAAAAGAAGCTCGACTTAGGTGCTCGAACTATCCAGATGTCAAACTATTTTTAGTTAAACAGCTGCAAGATATGCTTCATAATGAAAATAAGTGCATTAGAGATTTAAAAACTACTATAGATAAGGTACCGGAGAATTGCGAACATTTTCAAATAGTGATTCACGCAGACAGAAAGCCTGCCAACGCTCATAGAGGTTGTTACAATGCTTCCATATCTAATGAGGTAGCTTTGGTAATAGTTGGACAGCAGTTCGAAAAGCGGGATATTGTCATTCAAAGCCACGATAATAAACTACAACGTATCAGTGAACTTCATAGATCTTATGATGCACTACAATATCCACTTATGTTTTGCCACGGAGAAGATGGATATTCAATAGACATTTCACAATGTGATCCTACAACGAAACTTCCTTTGAACAAAAATGTATCTGCTGCCAGTTTTTATGCCTACAGAATTATGGAGAGGGAATGAGAAAATAACTATTTGCTTCGTTATGGTGCTTTATTTAGTCAGTATTTAGTTGACATGTACGCCAAAATAGAGACGGAAAAATTTAATTATATCAGATATCATCAAAAAAGGCTTAGGGCAGATAACTATATTCATTTAAAAGACGCCATAGGAAGATAAGACGTTCAAGCAGATCAACTTGGAAAATTAGTAGTATTGCCATCATCTTTTACTGGAGGACCTCGGTATATGCATGAACGGGGTCAGGATGGAATGACTTACGTCCGACATTATGGAAGTTCAGATTTATTTATAACATTCACTTGCAATCCAAAGTGGAAGGAGATTCAAGAATCATTGCTACCTGGGCAAAAACATTATCATCGTCCTGATATTATTGCAAGAGTTTTCAATCGTAAAGTAAAAGAGTTAACAGATCTTTTGTTTAAAGGCCAACTGTTTGGAAAAGTTCGATGTCACATGTATTCTGTTGAATGGCAAAAGCGAGGCTTGCCGCATGTTCACATATTGCTATGGTTGGAAGATATAATTTCATCCAATATGATGGATAAATTCGTATGTGCTGAAATTCCAAACCCTGATGAAGATCTACTACTTTATGAGATAGTCAAGGCCAATATGATACATGGACCATGTGGCATTTTGAATAAAAGCTCTCCTTGCATGAAAGATGGGCGTTGCACTAAGTATTATCCGGCTATGCTTCTTCAAGAAACTCGAAGAGGTGAAGATGGATATCCAAAATATAAAAGACGATCGCCAGATGATGGAGGTTTTAAGGTGAACATAAAATCAGTAGATTTGAACAACCGATGGGTAGTACCTTATAACCCTGTTTTGTTACGTACTTTTAACGCCCATATTAATATAGAAATAACCAGCTCTGTAAAGTCTATAAAGTACGTTTGCAAATATATTACTAAAGGCAACGATCAAGCAGCATTTGCTGTGGAGAAAAAAAAACGAGATAGATGAAATAAAAATGTATGAAAGTGGTCGATATATAAGTAGTTCCGAAGCAGTTTGGAGAATTTTAGGATTTTCAATTCGTGACAGGTATCAACGTATTTACTTTACTGCGGATAATATAAATGAAAAACTTATTCATCAACCAACAACAACTCTTTTGGCATTTTTCGAATTATGCCAAAATGACGAATTTGCTAAAACTCTACATTACTTACAAGTGCCTTCGTACTACGTATGGCAAAATAAAAAATGTGTTCGGCGTAAACGAGGAGAAGCTGTGGAAGGTTGGCCAGGAGTAAGAAAGGATCATGCTTTAGGTAAAGTATACACTATTCATCCCAATAACGTAGAGTGTTATCATCTCTGTCTTCTTCTTCATCACATTAGAGGCCCAACATCCTTTTCTTATTTAAAAACAGTAACTCATATTGAGTATCCTACTTTCCAAGCAACATGCAAGGCGCTCGGGTTATTAGAAGATGACCAGCAATGGGAGTTTACTTTAAAAAAAAACTGCAATAACACGCTCACCTTTTAAAATGCGGGAACTATTTAGTGTAATGCTGGTATTTTGCCATCTCTCCGATGCATTGAGTCTGTGGAATAAATTTAAGGGTGATCTTTCAGAAGATATTATGAACCAATTGAACGGACAACATTTACAAAATAATCCATCAGTAGAGTTAGTATACAATAGGTGTTTAGAGTTACTTCTGTATTGAAAAACGAAGCCTCATTAACAGATGAACAATGGATCGTTTATGATCGAGTTTTAGACAGCGTTGAATCCAACTTAGGGAAAGTTTTATTTTTAGATGCTCCTGGTTGAACTGGTAAAACTTTTCTCATTAACTTGCTTTTGGCTAAGGTGAGAAGCAGCCATAACATCGCTTTGGCAACAGCATCATCTGGTATTGCTGCTACATTATTGGATGGAGGAAAAACCGCACATTCAGCCTTTAAGCTGCCATTGAATCTAAATTATACCACAACTCCTTCATGCAATATCAATAAACAATCAAATCTAGCAAAAATTTTACAGGATTGCAAACTGATTGTCTGGGATGAGAGCTCAATGTCACATAAAAAAGGCTTCGAAGCTTTGAGCAGATGTCTGCAAGACATTAGAAACTCAAAGAATACTTTGATGGGTGGAGTAACAGTTCTTTTAGCAGGAGACATTCGTCAGACTTTACCAGTTGTACCGAGAGGAACTCGAGCCAATGAAGTCGAAGCTTGCATCAAGATTTCATATCTGTGGCCTCAAATAACGAAACTTTCGCTCACAAAAAATTTAAGAGTTTACTTAAGAGGAAATGTTACTGCTGTGCAGTTTTCTGAACTCCTGTTACAAATTGGAAACGACGATTATCCAGGGTCAGAAGGAAAGATTACTTTGCCTACAGAATTAGGCACAGTAGTAAGTACTTTGGAAGACCTAATATCGAGAGTATATCCCGACATTAAAAATCTCAAAGATAAATCGATTGACTGGCTATGCGAAAGAGCCATTTTGACTTTAAAAAATGACAAATGTAATGAATTTAATAATATATTATTAAATTCATTACAATTCGAAAAAATGCAATATATATGTCTGTTGATTCAGCTTTAAAAGTTGATGATGCAGTACAATTTCCAACAGAGTTCCTGAATTCTTTGAACCCGCCTGGATTTCCACCACATGTTTTAACGCTTAAAGTTAGTGCACCTATTATGCTTTTGAGAAACCTTTGCCCTCCAAAACTGTGCAACGGTACACGTCTGCGTGTGACTGCCCTCCAGAAAAATCTTATTGAAGCAACAGTTATTACTGAAAGTGCCAAAGGTGAATCAGTTTTCATTCCACGCATACCTATGATACCATCGGACTATCCCTTTGACTTCAAAAGAATTCAATTTCCTGTTAAAGTGTGCTTCGCAATGACAATTAATAAGTCACAAGGACAATCATTAAAAAGAGCTGAAATTGATTTAAGAGAAGATTGTTTTTCACACGGACAATTATATGTTGGATGTTCCATAACAAGTAGTCCATCAAGTTTAGTAATTCTGTCACCAGGAGGAAAAACATCTAACATAGTGTATAAAGAAGTTTTGAAATAATTAAATTTAAACTTTAATATTGATTTGTTTGTCTATTTTTAGGAAAATTTACATTTTTCATAAGTGTATATATTTTTTATGATTCTCATTTACATATTATTTTTAGTTTTATGTACATTTTTAAACTCAATTTTAAAAATATGTAAATGTTTTGTAGATGAGAATTCCCGTTGCAGCTTTACTTGCTATAGTTTGAATATAAGAAATATATGATTAACACTTTTTAATAAATACTGTACATAACTGAGTAAAAATTTATTTATAATCTTAAATAACTTCAACTTTTTTAAACTTGAAATTTTGACTTTTTTTAAACTCAAAAGAATTTTAAATTTAAAATTAATTATATCTAAATTATTGTTAGAAATTAAAATTATATAATATGCACTGGGTATAATTAGCATTTCCTAATTTCAATAATACTATTAAGATTGCGGGCAAAGCCGCGACGGGTAATGCTAGTGTACTTATAAAAAAAAAATCAGTCGTATTGCAAATTACTGTTAGTTGTAACCTATACCGACTGGGCTAAATATTGTTTCGTAAAAAGTGTAATATTTTTGACATATTTAATACAAGTGAGAGTAAGATCTCAAGCAAACAATCAAAATTGAGCTGTACCACAGAGAAGAAAAATACAGAGGAAACATCTAAGCGTGCGCGAATTGGGTGTCTAGCACTCGACACTGGTATCTACATTTGTAGTTCCCAGAGTCGCCATGAGAGGGCAGCATCGTCGCTGGCCCCTCCCCTACCCCCCTCGCCTCCCGCGGCTAACCCCTCGTCCCCTCCAGCACCTCCCGACACTCGCCTGACTCAAGGTTGTTAATGTACTCTAACAACCTTGCGCCCGACTCCCTGGCTGTCCCCGCTGCTACAATAAGTAATTGTAAAGGAAACTTGTCACAAACATGTTCTGTATTTGATCGTCATGTAGCAATAAATGTAAAACACTTGAACAATAGTACAAAATAAGTTAAATGGATTATCAAAGTAAAGCAATAAATGTTTTAATTATACTTTAATTAAAACTCTTAAATCCTTATAATAGTTGCGGGAAATGATATTATTTTTAGTACACAGGATTATAAAAGAAAATATGATGCAGTTGAACGTGTTTAATCTCTTGGTAGGAATGATAAAATGGTTTACAATTACTGTAATTCATAGACTATAAAAAATACTGTAGCCTACTCTACTTAAACATAATAATTTGGTCATTTCATAATATAAAGACGATAACAAATTACCACATTATACAATTGTATTTTTAGAATGAATCTATTGACTATCGACTGTTGGATAAATGATTGGTAGAAGATAGTATTATGTTCAACAGTAAACTATGAGCATATTATTATTTTCAAAGTAGGCCTAGTAGAAAGCACAAAATAATCTAAAGAGCATTCCCTCCCGTCAATACGAAAAAAATAGGTATACATTCAAAATGGAAACTGAATAAAAATGTACATAAAATCAGAAGACCTATATACAGTTCTATGAAAATAAAACTTAAATCAAAAAAGTAATATAATGTTAAAATTGTACAGTAATGCAATATTCAACCTGTAATAAAATTACTTGACACAAAACTAAATAAATTATTTAAAATAAATTTACATATCAACTGAAATAACTAGATTTACAAATACCCTACATTTACCAAGTACAGTAATGCAAAAAACTAACCCTTCTTTAAAATTTAACTTATAAAAGGTTTTCTACTTTGAACAATAGGCTAGAATATTACAAATACAAAGATAAACTTGGTAAAACTAATAAAATCTTGTAAAACAATGAGTGAATATGTGCTCTTACAATAAATCCAATGTTAATGCTATATTAAATATAAGTTTTCCATATATATACGTAACTTAAATATTAACTATTTAGAAAACTAACATAGGCTAGCATTATAGAACAACAAATGAATAATTAACGACTAAACTCATAATATTTACATTGATTTACATATCCAAGCAGGGGCGTATATGAGGGGGGGCCAGGGGGCCCAGGCCCCCCCGAAATTAGACAGTGTAAGACAAAATTAACTAATATGAGTTGTTGAAATGCATAATTTGCCAGATCTAATAGATTCTGTAATCTGTAAACATTGTTAACCTCATTAAGTCTTTATAATATAGGGGAATTGGGGGTAATATGAGCATAGTTAACCAAAACCTTAAAAATAATAGTGAAATATATGTTTTTTATTTTTGAAAAAAATAACACGAATTTGTTAGTTAATTATTTATATTGCTTTAAAATTTTAAAACAATAATTATATAATTGAATTTTTTATAAATAAAAACTTTTATTATTACTTTCTGCCCATATTACCCCTACGTGTGGGTAATATGAGCAGTCAGGTGGGGGAAAATGGGCAGTGGGTTTTAACTGCAAATAAAAGAAGAAAACGTTCAAAATAAGGCTTATAATTCTTTTAAAATGTTTATAATAGGAACTTTAATACAAAATTAATAATTTATTTGTGTAGATTGTATTTACAAAAGTATTAATCTTAAGATATTTAAGTTATTGAATGTACTTAAAAAAATCAAGTTTCAAGAGTAAAATTATAAAAAATACATTAATATAAAACATTGAAGATGAAACAAAACAACAACACAAAATTGTTCTCGCAAGTCCAGCCCATTATTTACTTATAAAACATTGAATTAAGTAAGCTTACTACAAAACTGTCAATCTTCACTGCAAGTATCACATATGAATGTGAGTCCCTCAATATTTGAACAGTCTTCGTGATACCAGGTCAGGTGCTGCAATTCTTATATCGAACCCACTTTTCTCCTTGTTGGTCATCGCTGAATTTTCCTTCACAAACTGGGCACGAACAGTCTTCATACGTCAATGGTTTCGCAGTCATTTTTGGCAGTTTACTTTTCTTGGTACCTTATACAAATTTAGTAGCCTCCTTCTTTGTAACACTTTCATCGATTTTCAATTTTTTTAATTTTGTTTGGGAAATTGATTCTGGAGAAGTAAGTTCTCGAACGGAACCTCTTTTTTTACTTCGGTTGGAGGACGAACGTTGAATAAAGGTGAACGTTTTTTCAGTGTGCTTATAGGAGTTGATGATTCAGAGTTAGGATTATTAGATTTATCTGGAGTAGTTTGAGTAGTTGTTTTAGATGCTCTTGTTGATGTTGATGGTGTGATGTAGGGTAAAGATGTAGTGAGTGTAGTTAGTCCCTGATGTTTGCGTTTTACTTAAGGGACAGAAGGTATATTTTTCATTACGTTTTGGTAATATATTTCGGTGGTATGGATTTCTTTTGAGAACAGGTATCTTCTGAGAGTTTGACGAGGAACATTGTATAAAAGAGCTGCCTTCTGTTGAGAAAAATCTCCGTTCTTCACTGCTGCAATAGCTCTGTCCATGTCCTCTTGCTCCCATTGTTGTCGAACTCCCTTACTCTGGTAGTTTCGCGGCATCTGGCAATTACACAAAATAATTAATCAACAGAAAATAATTATTACTCAATTTATACATAGGCCTACCTATGAGTAAATACGTAAGTAGATAAAGGAAATATTATTTGGCACGTAATTGGACTGTAGGCTGAGGAATGTATGCCCACTACAAATATACCAAGCGAAATAAATGGTATAAATATGTTATTAAAAATTAACCTAGATTGCAGCCCAACTACGTAAAATAATTGGCTAATTAGGCTACTGAACTATAAGTAAAATACCTACGATTGACAAAATGGTTTTGAACGAGAGCAAAGCACTGGTCTTTAACAGTGTAACATTTGTTTTAAATGGTATACAAATTAGCAAAGAATAGTATACAGAAATAATTATATATTTCATTAAATTTGCACAGTTTATAAAAAAACAACAACAAAAAGCCATTCAAATATTACAATGCTCATATTTCCCATATATATTTTGACTGCTCATATTACCCCAGTTAGAGGTGCTCATATTCCCCCAATCGCACCAAACAAAATGAAATCTGGCAACGCCAGAAGCACGTTGTTTAAACACAAAAAAATGGCATGAAATGAAAGGTTATAGACGTAGGAGTTACAGAGTATAATTCAAATGTTTAAAAAAAATATAGCATATTGAATAACTATATCTTAAAGAAAAGCCTAAACAACTAACACACTTTATTTTAACAGCAATAACTTGACAGCTTACCTTTATATTAGTATGAGAGGGTCGAACAACGTGTCAGATATCTGAGTCTTATGAATTCCACTGCAGAATGAGGTCACTTGACAGCACCAACCATCAAACGCGGGAAAAATATTTTCTCGGACTTTTAAATGGAGGGGGAACAAGAGTGATCATATTCCCCACAGTGCTCATATTACCCCTACTTACCCTACCATTTTTTTATCTGTCAAAGATTCACTTGTTTACACCCTTTTTAAAACAATATTAAAATAATCTAGTTGTAATTTACCCACTGAAATCGGCCTTAAAAACTAGCGTGAAACATTGAGTATAACTACTTTATTACCCAAATTACCTAATATAACATTGGTCTTGCCCCCCCCCCCCAAAAAAAAAATATGTATATTCGCCACTGTATCCAAGGGTGTGTAATGTTAATGGGTACTTTTCCATTATGTTCAATTCAAAAGACCACTGATTTGAACAAACAGCATATCTTAAATAAATTTACATATCAACTGAAGTAACTAGATTTACAAATACCCTACATTTACTAAGTACAGTTATACAAAAAACTAACCCTTCTTTAAAATGTAACTTATAAAAGGTTTTCTACTTTAAACAATAGGCTAGAATATTACAAATACACAGATAAGCTTCGTAAAACTCATAAAACCTTGTAAAACAATGAGTGAATAGGCCTATGTGCTCTTACAATAAATCCAATGTTAATGCTATATTAAATATAAGTTTTCCATATAGGGTGTTTACTAAAAACCCTTCAGGACTTTGGGATATGATTCCTTATACAAAAAGTAAGAAAAAAGTTCCTATAAACATGGGTCCGAAAACGCTTCGTTTTCCAGATATCCGCCATTTTGTTTTTTGTACAAAATAATTCATATCTAGAGAACGGTTTGACCGATTGAGTTCAAACCTGGCATGAAATTTAACCTGCCAATGATATACCTCAAGAAAAATAAACAATTAAATCCAATCCAAATAAACATTTCAAAATGGCGGCTGTTTGAAAATTTCAAACCTAAATTACTCCAAAACCGTATATTTTAACGAAAAATGTCAAGACACCTTTTTTGTAGCCCTTTTGATTCCCCATCGGATGGTGTAACTGTCAAAACAATCGAATGAAGGATAATAGCTAAGTTAAAAGGTAATGACAACAAATGTCCATACAATATTGTAGTATTTACTGTGTTAGTATAGGATGCCGGGTTGAACAAACCAATTAGTACACATAACTAATGAAGTCTACACCTGCAATATTTGAAACTGATATTGAGGTACCTGTCCAGGCAAATAAATGAGACTCTTATCAAATTCAAAATTCAATTCTTTATTTGCAAATTACAATCATTATGATTGTATTACGCACGCAAATTATAGTACCACATAAACCCTACAATTTACACTTTCAATTTAGGTGCGAATCATGGTGCGTTTTTTATAACATAAAATAAAACTGAAAATAAAATACAGTCTACCATTAATGAATTTAAAATTCAATTATATAAAATATTATTCTGTCTCAAGGTAGGCCTATATGTATCCGTATCTAACTTTCTTGGAAGATAAAATTTCAAAAAGTAACATGTTTTTCTCTCGTAGCAGACAATTCGTGGATGATTTTATACTAGTTTAATCGGTGCGACTTCACACCCGGAATATATATATTTGGGTAATTTGTTAGATGATTATTATGTGTTATAAAAAAAAAACATGCCATCGTAAAGCTGACACTTTCCTCTTGAAAACGCCCTAATACAACTATTTATTTAATACATTATAACTGTGCAATAGTTTATAATGTACTGGGCCGCGCTTTAAAAAATAGGTCTTCAGCCGTGCGGCCGAGTAGTGCTGCTGCGAAATAATACCTGCTTAATCGATTTTTTCCAGACAAACCATTTCTCGGACGAAAAAATACAAAAGACCTTTTTTATTAAAAAAATACTTCCCCTACACGGTGGTATTTTTCGATTTTTTTTTGACTTTGGGAAATCGAAAGACTGGTAAACTTTTTATAATATTAATCTACATACTTTAAGGTACTTATAAAAAAAATCAGCCGTATTTGCAAATTACTGGTAGTTGTGACCTACACCGACTTGGCTGTGTAGGCTACATTTTATTTTTAAGCCGTCTTAAATATAAATAGTAAATTAGGATTAAATTTGATATTTATTTGAATTACTTTTGATATACAAAACAACTTTAAACTACAATTTTATTTATATTTTACTTTGCGATTTATATGAAGTGAAGATTAAATTTGAACATGATATGTATTTACTGATTTTGTCTACAGTTTGTAAGTTATATATTTATTTTGTAGTTGTCTTCCATATAAATTGTCAACTAGGTTAAATTTTATATGTAATTACAGTACTGCGTTTAATATAGACTATATTTTTATTACTTTATTATTGACACTTTACTTTGAGATTATTTTATCATGGAGTGTCCTATAATATGAACTTTAAAAAAAATATATGTAACTATAGGTTACTGACTTTATAATCGTGATTATTTTGTGATGGAGTGTCATATAATATGAAGGCCTACTTTTTTTAAAGCACAGAGAATAATGGATCCATTTACCATTAATCTCTGTGCTTTGGCAATATTATTATGTTTCTTCTTTTGCATAATCATTTAAACATTTCATCACTTTCAATTGTTAAAGTTTTATTTTATAAATAATCTTTATTAATGGGTTATCTAACCATGTTGGTTAAAGGGTTTTTCAGAATGACAACATAACATTATTTACGTATTTAATTGTTATTATACATTTTTTTACAAACTAGATTTTGTTTATATTGCCTAAACCTAGGGCCTATACATGCGAATTTAATCAGCTGTTCAATAATTTATTTTACTATCTAACCCATTTGTATAACCCATTTCATAAGATTGTAATAATATTCAAATTTCTAAGCTACCTTAGAACACAAAATGTTTGTAATAAAAAAAACTGTCAAGTATTTACTTCAGTAAGTCAGTGAATAAAAATCAGGAATTAAATTATTGGATAAACATTTGTACAAAACATACTCTAATAAGTTTAAAATGTTTAAAACTTGTATCGGTTCAGTTAAAGTTGGTTCAAGAATCTTTTATTAGCTTATAACTTATTCAAAAAGTATGTCTCATTTAAAAACATAAGTTTGAATTAAATTATAATAGCCTACAAATAAAACAATTTATCTTAGTAAATAGACTATTCTGTACTTAATTTCTACGGAAATTATTTCCCGTAATGAAAATAGGCTTTTCTGTTACATTTACACTTATACAGAAAATAACTGCCAAGTAAACTTTGAATTCCCAACTTGCAGTCTAAACATCCTTCCCCGCTCGTCTCTCTCCCTCTCTCTCGCAACGTGCATTAGTACAGTGACTTGATAGAGACAGTGTGGCCAACGAGCGCTGGCAGCCATATTGTTTCCAACTCAACACGGGTTTATATTAGCGTAGAGACGATTTTTCGCATTTAACTCCAATTTCCGCTTCAAAATTGTTCTTATGCAATTGGATTAATACTTTGTCACAAAAATTGTCAAGTATAAACGATTTTTTCGATATATTTTCCTCACTAAATGAATGAATACATAAAATACCGGCTGACACTTTTTTACTACTCGTGCACATTATCATTTAAACATCTATATAATCTAATTAAATTTAGTGAAGTATATACTATTATTTTTCTTCATAAGAAAAGTACAAGCAATATTTCTGTGTAGTTGATTTTTTAACAATTATAAACACAATTTGAGTAGTTTAGTACAAATGGAACAAAACTACTATGGTACATTTAGCCCATTGAAATGTCAAAAGTTGGCCCTTTGAAAAATACCTTAAGTTTTTTAAATTATAAATCCAAAATTAGAAAATGTAAAAAATCTGTTTTAAAAGAAACAATTAAACAAATATTTTTTTCCAAAAATACATTTTTGGGAGAAAAATATTAAATTTCGGCAAAATTCAAAAGTTTACGTATTTAAAAAATGTATGAATACTTCAAAATGCAAAATTAGGGTTTCTAAACTATATTATAAAGGATACATATTATGTGCTACCCAAAAATAACTTCAAGTGTAATATTGTGCGTTGTTTTGTACATATTTTGTATTCTAAAATCTAGTAGGCCTATTAGTTTTTCCATGAGTAAAAAAGTTCATAAAAACACAAAATATGTTTCCGCCAAGGCATAAAATAAAGCCTAATATATTCTAAATAGGCGTACACAAAAATATAGTAAACACATTATTTAGTAAGTAGGCTACCGTCTTAAAAAGAAAAATATGGCGAGTAGGCGTATTGTAAATTTTACCTTAAAAGGTTAAAACAAACAAATTATGTTCCAAAAAGGCATACAACGAAGCCTAATTTATTATAAACAACAATATATTAGGGCTACCACATTATTTTGTAAGTAGGCTATTACAGAAAAAATTAGGTAGGCCTAGTTATAGTTTTCACGCACTCAAGCAATTAATAATAGCCTACAGTGACAAGAGATAAAAGTACACTATAATGTAATAAACCATGTACCAAATAAATCTGAAGAATCTCCTGAGTACAATGATATATAATATAACTTAATTATTGCTAAAATAGTACTCCAGATAGGCTAGGCTACTCTTTGCCAGAAAGAAGGTTAATGGGAGGAGTGAAAATAATAAATACAATCATATACAATGAAAAATAATTGCGTACAAACTTTATTTTAGGTTTACATCACTATTTACATTTTGTCTTCTTATACTTGTACTTAATACTGTCAAAAGTCAAAACCACTAAAAGGGCCAGTTATCTATAGACTGTAATTTCAGTTTTCACTAAGTTAACACTAAATTACAACTGAACTATTTAATAAACTTAATAATTAAATCATAAACTAGGAAAAACCATACAAAAAAGCAAGAAAAACAATGAAATAGCAGCAGTAATATCACGAAAAGAACTAATTCCTATTTAAATAACATTACAGTAAGCAGAAAAATGGAAACAATATGGCGCAGCCAATAGAAAACAAGACGTCCGTTGACCACACTGTCTCTATCTAGTCACTGTATGCATTAGCAAGGTCTCTAGAAAGGAAAGGTTACCTCATAGTCATGTAAACAAACTCAAACCCCTCGACCCGTTCCCTGTCCAGTGACGTCATCTATAGTATAAAAACACCGCGCTACCATGAAAGATGTATGTTTCGTCGTACAAATCACCTCATTTTTTTAAAAATAGATGTATTAAACTATTTTTGGGGTTGCAGTTTTTTTAAATGATACTTAAGTTACACATTTCAACATTTGTAATTGTAAGAATATATCTTAACCTTTTCAAAAACATGTTTATGTCATTAATTTGCAATTTACAATAATAACAAAAGTATAATCATACAAATTTTAATTTATATTTTTACTGACTAAAATTTAAAATAAAAAGCTATCTTGGTAATACATTTTAAATCATATAACTAAAAAGCAGTCATTAAAATTGTATTTAATATTTTTTACAGAATAAAAAAGAAAAAAATGCAATCACGATAATACATTTTAATCTATATATATAAAAGCCAAAACCCACTGACTCACTCATCACGATTTCTCAAAAACTACCAAACAGATTTGAATGAAATTTGGTATGTAGCTTCCTCTAGGGCCATAGGTGCTCACTAAGAAACGGTTTGAAAAAATTTGAAATTTTAGGGGGGGGTTTGGGGGATCAAAGTTATTAAAAAATGACTTCTTCAAAACTATTGAACGGATTGGAATGAAATTTGGTATGTAGCTTCCTCTAATGCCATAGGTGATCACCAAGAAAGGGTTTGAAAAATTTGAAATTTTAGGGGGGGTTGGGGGGGATCAAAGTTATTAAAAAACGATTTCTTCAAAACTACCGAATGGATTGGAATGAAATTTGGTATGTAGCTTCCTCTAGGGCCATAAGTGTTCACTAAAAAAAGGTATTAAAAAATTGAAAATTTTTATTTTGATTGTTTTTGTAAACATTATTAATTTGTGAATAACCTAAAATAATTTGTAAATAACAAGCAAAAGATAAATATATCAGAATTAATAAAATAGCATTCTAAAATGTATCTCTCTATGATAGCCTACATATAAATTGTATGGAGTTTATTTAATTGGGTGGCAGTATTTTTATTGAATATGTAGGCCTATATTTAACATTCCTTGCATCAACTGTAAATAAAATATATTAGTATATTTGTTTGTTTTGTTTTTTTAACACGCTTTGTGTGGGAAGTTCATGGGGTTTAATAAGCTTCAAGTCACCAGGTGGGCATACTGAACAAAAAGTTATTTTCTACAATTTTAATGCAAAAGATAGCCACAGAAACTACTTTTAAATCAAAATATTAAGACAAAAGAAAATTATAATAACATTTTATATGAGTAAGTGGTATTATATTATTTACTATTACAATAGAAACAAAAAATATCTAGGCCTACCTGTGAAATGATATATCAGTTCTTCCTTCTAGTTTTGCTTTTGCATAATAATATTTGCAAGTTGCAACCGCACAAATGGAACCACCTTTAGGTTTATTAATTGATTTTCTATCCATTGTAGGCCTAAATAATATATTTCTTCTACCTACACTTCTAAAACACTTTATATACACTAATTTAACGCGTATAAACATAAACGACAGAGCTTTGATAGCTTTGATCACTGTCTAGGTATACTAAGAACTACGTCACAGCCCCCACTCCACTTTTTTTGATATTTCCCGAATGAGGTAACCTTTCCTTTCTAGAGACCTTGATGCATTAGGACATCCTAGCGCGGCCACCGGACTAGATCGGAACTACAACTAGGGCGCACGATCCCACCGTTTAGATGTTTCCTCTGTATATTCCTTCTCTGTGGCTGTACAAAGGCCGATGCCAAACCAAAGTTTTTAGACATCAGTAAATACAATAATAAAGAATTTAACAAACAAAACAATATTGTCAACCAAAATATTTCCATTCAAATTCAATGTTTTGCGTTAACATTTTTTATATTTTGTGGGACCCCCCTCCCCCCCACAAAAAAAAATACCGGTCTATTTTGCATACCTGGGAAGTATTGCACCTTCCCAGATGAGGTCCTGGATCCGCCACTGCGACCGAACGAGTCTGCCGCAATGGACTAACTCCAATTATTCATCCCTTCGTTTGGCCGAGATAGGCCGTATTCGGCCGAACACGGCTCTAGTGGACGGCGTGGCGTAGAGTATTAAATATCGTCAAACAAAGAAGGCAATGTTTTTGATAAAATTATCAAGATGCAGTTCATGATGTATGCTAAATTTTCTTAATCTATGGATGATTTGTACATGGCTTAGCAAACAAATGATCGTCATGAAAAATCTAAACAGTAAAGGTTTTGAAGGTCAAACGAATTCAAAAATCTCTTTTTAGGCTACACTTATGTTCTTTATTTAAGTTGAAATTACATTTTTTAGATTAAGGTACGTCAATATACAGTATACTGTACTTAATAGTTTGTAATATATGAATTACTCAATAAAAAAATTCAGTAATTTTTGTTTGTTTCTTGCATCCCTCCAAACGTGTGTGTCATGGTCTTAAGGCCTTCGTAAACCTAACATAGCAATTCACACTGCCAGGCTATGTAACTTAATTAAAACAAACCACTGGTTTACAAAAAAAATACACTTTTTCACACTATGTGTACAAAAATCGCTTCCTAGGCGTATGCTTGCGATATACAGCGGGCCTAGCGTGCATCCGGTGCATCGGCAGTATCGGTGTGAATCGTTTCTTAGAAGGGGTGGGAGAGTTAGCAGTATTGCTATAGTGGACCCCCTCTACCGACTTAGATGTGACCATCTTGAGATTACATTTTCCCCTATTTTCAACCTACATTTTGTGTGTAAAACGTTAAAAATAAAGTTTCAGTTACTCTGTGCTCATAAATAAACGTGTAAAAAGAAATACGTATTTATGGGCGGCCCGACATCAAAGGAAACTTCTAAGACTTCTAACATCTTTCGAGTTCTGAGAAAACTGAATTCAAAGTTTGACCTTGGCACATTTTTTAGGTTGTAGAAAAAAGTTCTAGTTTTTATAAAAAAAAAAACAAAAATTAAATATTGTGCATACAATAGCGCTATTATTTTTGGATTTCTTATTTTCGGATGCGTTTTTCGGTTAACCTGAGTTCGATTAACCGGGATTTTAATATATATAAAATAGTACACATTTTTTAGAACGTCAAGAGTAGAGATTGCGGCACTTGAGAACAAACATGGCGGCGGGTGTCATGGCGGTGTCATGGCGGGTATCATGGCGGGAACCTAACCGAACGAACACTTGTAATATAAAAATAAATCATATATTCCGAACCTAATTCAACCGCAAATAACCTTTCTAGATAGTATGAGAAATTCTGAAAGGCCGTGGTGATAAGCTGGGGTTGACTAAGTCGATAAACCTTCAAATCACGAATCCGAACCTAATTCAACCACAAATAACCTAACTTAACCACAGATGACAACGCCATCTTGATCCGACATTCGACGATAATATAGTGAAAAATAAATTATATAATTGTTATAGTGTATAGGGAAAATACATCTGTGTATGATGCCACCTAAATAACCTATCATTCTCACCAACGCCATCCAAATAATCTAACTTAACCACAGTTTACAATGCCATCTAGACGCGACTTTTGACGGTAGTATATTGTAAAATAAATTATATGAGTGTTATAATAGTGTATAGGAAAAATATATGTTGCCATTTAAATAACCTAACTTAAACACAGATGACATCGTCATTCGACAAATATAATACATTATATAGCGGTGTGTTGTGTATAGGAAAAGTATATCATGCCATCCAAATAACCTCCCCTCCCTTAAAAATTTCGAAATAAAGTCAAAATTTAGAAAAAATAACGTCCAACTTTGTGTAGGGTATGCATTAACCTAAGGTAACCGAAGTAGTCCAGGGTTGCCCTGCCCCAAATTTTATTTCAAACTAGTCGACGCACTGCTTCACTATTGCTTGATTTAATTTAAAGGGTAGTTACTCCATTTCATTACATTGACTTAAGTAATCGAATTGCAAAATGTTTTTTATGCCACTTAAAGAATGTACTACACAAATTTAGATTTATAGTTTGTCAACCTTTATAGATAATACAGTAAACCTTTTGTATGTGTTGCTAAGCTTTTTGTCCGAACAGCTTTTTTTGTAAGGTACAAAAAATAGTTAAATATATACTATTATTATTCTAGACTTTAAACTTTGTACAAACTAATAATTCATACCTATAAACTCTCCAGTTAATTGAACTTTAACCATTATCTGTTTGTTTAGTTACTTTTTGTACCTTTCCCTTCAAGGCCGTAACTATTTCAATATTTGAAATAGGTAACTCCAGTATATTTACTTCGTCGGCTTTTAATTGCTCAAGATAATCTAATTGGATGACACTAACCTCGGCACCTATATCTATTTCTATTACCGCCGGATTAGGCCCAATTTTCGCAAAAATTGCAGGAATCTCATCTACAGGCTTTTCCTGAATAAGCGCTTCATCCCGATTACCTAGCAAGTCGTCTCGAATATCATACCGTATCCGTAACGGTTTCTGTTTACAGTCGCTTTCTCCATTAGTGCAATACGTTTCCGTCTTAGGTTCGATCCTAGCGTGCGGCAAATCTTTTTTTTATATTTTATTTCTCCGATTTTGTATTTTTTAATTTATTTTGATCATTGTTTACCTACATTATTATATTCCCCAACCCTGCTTATCCGATTTACCGTTGTCCTATAGCGAGCCTCATTACCTAGTTTTTTGGCCGCAAGTTTGGATTAGGCTTGAGGGACCCGGGCGATTGGAATTTTAGTGAGCGGTATTATCAGGGTTTTGACCATAGGATCGTTGGATAGGTGGGTTATTTGAGGTTGGGTTAGGCCTATTTGAATTAAATTTTGAGGTCTATTGCCGCGCTTTGCTTCATCCGTCATATCTATATAGTTTAGAAATTGTATGTTTTCCCTTATTGTTTCGCGTGGTTTTTCCATGCTGGCTAGTTTTACTTGGTCAATAAAATGTTGTAAGATTGTAAATATGAGAAAACTTTCGGGTATTGGCGGGTCCAAATCACCTGTTTTATTTACCATTCGGCAGAAATAGTCGGTACTGCTCATTGAACCATTTTCAAAATGTCTCCTGTTTTCTATTTTATTAATAACAAACTTTGGAATGACCAATAATTAGCTAAAAATTCTTCCCTAAATTCGACATATTTATTTTCAGCGGTTTACATTACTGTCCACCACTCTTTTAACTGCACCAAATATATGACATTCCGCAAATTTTAACTTTTCTGCGTCGCCTAAATAAGGATTTAATTCTTTCATTAAATTTTCTAACTCCCTGGGACGTTCCCTCGGGTTTCCCCAAAATTCAATTTTAACCACCTCATTTTCATGCCGTGGTACCATTTGACTAATTCCCCTAACTACTGAACTCTGATTCCCTATTTCTCCCAACTTCTTCTTGACCTTACTCCCCCTACTATCTATTAGTTTAAAATTTTGATCAGTAATTTTCTTACTTTCGCTGGTTGACTGATCTAGCAGCTGAATGGTCCCAGTGATGTCTTCCAATTTTTCTTCCACTTTTTTGTTCTGCTCCTTACACCTGGTCCAGTTCCTGCCCTCAATGTATACAATTCTTTCTGATCTCTTTCCCGTTGTTTTCTTTCTTCTTCTTTTTTCTTTTTCCTTGTATTTTCTTTCTTCTTCTTTCTCATTTTCCATGCGTTTTCTTTCTTCCCGGATATTTGCTTCTTTGAGCCGCCTCCGTTCTTCCTTGCTCTCCCTCTCTTCTTCCTTCTCTTTCCTAGCTTCTTCTTCTCTCTTAATCTCTTCTCTTCTTCCTTAACCTTTTTAAATCTCGAGAAATTCTTTTAAATCTTTGCTTGCCATGTTTATTTAATTTAGTTGCTTTGTTACTTTAATTTACTCGATTTGAAATATTTCTCGTTAGTAAAATCTCTCAATAAAATTTCTATTTAGTTTTTATTTTATTCTATAACCCCCTATCTATTTCGATTTACCACGACAAAATTTCTATTTAGTTTTGTACCACACGAACTCAGAAAAACTTTAAAACACTCAAAAATACCCCTACCCTTTACCCTTTAATCAACGCGAAATTTTGTCTTCTTTAATTTACTACAGGACTATTTTTTACATAATATGCACAGTTTTTTAGTTATAAGCGAAAAACTGGAAAAACTATGAAAATTTCGAGGTTTTTTGCCTCCCAAAAGTTGTCTCCCCCACTTTCGAGGTCGCAAAATTAGATTTGGCATACCCACACCATACCAAGCGATCCTAGAAAAAAAAATCTTTTCCGCAATTAATGTAAGCTGAAACCCCCCTATATCCTGGGCTACAATATAAAGCACAAATAATATTATTTCAGTCCACGACTCAATTTAACTTCTGGTTATTGTTAGTTAAACTTTCACCGTCCACTTATGGACGCCAATTCTACAACGGTCGGGGCCCCACGTTGTGTCGCCAATTCTGCAACGATTATTTACATGCCCCACTTTCTGTGAGCACCTTTTCAACGATTCTGTTCCCCTTTTTGGGATTTGAATTGTAAAATACTCTTGTGTCCTTTTTTTTTTGTAACACTACTAGGTAGCACCATAATTGTTGCAGAATAAGTTACATCACCTACTGAACACTTGAGGTGCCTGTAGGGTGCTACTCTCATGCAGAAGCATCATGAACTAAGCTACAGTGAACAGGAAGCGTTTGTCTTGTGTGGATGTTACGGTAAGTGAATTTCAATTTTATTTGCCATTTTGTTGTAATATTTAGTTCATATTGTTCTTATAATTATTCAAAAACCATTATTTCAATGGTGCAACAAATTGTGTAGTGTTAATAAATTAGTTTTAAAGTATCTGTCCATATTTTAATAATGAGTTAGAAATCATACTTTTGCTGTAAATAATTATTTTTCATAATGGCGTTTAGTGGGGTAATGGTCCGCACGACTGCGTCCGATTACCCCGCACATGCGTACCATTACCCACTATGTAATGTAATGGTAAACATATTAATGTTTTATATTTTATACTATGATAATTGTTCCTTAAAATATTTAATTTATAATGTTTTAATAAACATTGAAATCGGTTATTTTGCATAGCCACCTATAACTATCTATTTTGTTTGTTTTACTTTGATGATAAACCTTGTTAATAATATTAAAATTTTGATGTTTCAACACAAATTTAAAATTGCCATTTTGTATTGCCATATAAACAATCCGTTTTTTATTCTTAGATCGTTCGTTCACATACCAGAACGACAAACAAAGCTGCATGGACAGAGGAGACTTTGGCTGCAGCATTGGCTTCAATTAAGAGTGGCACAAGTATTAGAGCAGCCGGCTCTAAGTACGGAATCCATGAAGCAACAATCAGAAAACGGATGAAAAAGGGATTATTGAGTGGTCCTAGCATGGGAAGAAAACCAGTGCTAACCATGGAGCAAGAAAAAGAACTTTGTTCCCACCTTTTATGCTTAGCTAATCTTTTTTATGGTGTTTCTGTGATAGAGCTGCGTAGAATTGCTTTCGAGTATGCAGTTAAAAACAAAATCAATCACAATTTGAACGAGGCAAATAAATTAGATGGAAAGGACTGGGCACAAGGTTTCATGAGAAGAAACCCTGCCTTAAGTATAAGAAAGCCAGAGCCAACCTCTTTGAGTAGAATTCTTGGTTTCAATAAGTGTGAAGTAGATAGATTTTTTAATAACCTCACGGAACTGTACGATAAATATAAATTTCAACCCCGTCGTGTTTTTAATGTCGAGGAAACGGGAGTGACAACCGTCCAGAGACCACCTTCTGTCATTGCTCCTAAAGGTCAAAAACAGGTGGGAGCTGCTACTAGCTTAGAAAGGGGAAGGAACGTTACAGTTGGTTGTGCCATGATTGCAACGGGTTTATTTATTCCACCTATGTTTGTATATCCCGGAGTAAGAATGTCTGCTTTATTAAGTCGAGGAGGACCTCCAGGAAGTGTTTATAAGATGTCAAAGTCTGGTTGGATGAATGAAGATATATTTCTTGAATTGCTCAAACATTTTTTACAGCATACAAATTCAACACCTAACAACCCTACATTATTACTCCTTCTAGACAACCATTCCAGTCACACATCTTTAACTGATTACAATTTGTGCAAAGAAAATGGAATAATAGTCCTTTCCTTTCCTCCACACACATCCCATAGACTACAACCCTTAGACGTGTCGTTCTATGGTCCGCTGAAGGCAGCCTACCATAGAGAGTGTGCACTGTTCATAAGAAACCATCCCTATACAAAGATCGACAAAGAAGCCATTCCAAAAATATTTAAAAATGCATTTGAGAAGGTGGCTGGTGTAAGTAAAGCTGTATCAGGGTTTGAGAAAACGGGAATATTTCCCTTGAAACCTGGTGTTTTTTCAGACGAAGACTTCGTTCCTGCCAGTGAAATTGTTCCCCAAGACCTTCTAATTGATGAAGAAACAATGGCTCAAAATTTGGACAGTAGAGATCCTTTAGTTGAGGTTCAAGAAAAGGCAGCATGTTCCAGCAGAGTTACTTCTACAATAAATGAAGAAAGTCCTGACACTGACGACTGCCGAGAGAATGATCCTGACGACCATGAAGTAGGTTGCAGTACCATTACCTTTGCTCAAATTTCTCCACTTCCGACAATAGCTTCATCTTCTGATCAACATAAGAAGAGAAATACAAGACCAAAACAACATTCGGAAGTTTTGACAGCAACACCCAGGAAAAAATTACTAGAATCTATGCAAAAAAAGAAAAAAGAAAAACTAAAAACCATCGCATCAAAGGGGAAAAATGTGCAAAGAAGAAAGGACACTAACGCTACTTTAAAAACGTTTCGCCTAACAGGAAGAAAGAAAAAACTTTTCCAACATAGTTCCTCTGAAGACAGTGAAAACGTAGACGACAATCAGCTCGTGGTGTCTAGTGATGATGACGTGATTGACCCAGCTACATTACCAGAAATTAGGTCTGTAGGCCTACTTAATAATCCTAATGACTTTTGCCTTTTCTGTGGTGTGTTCGGTCAAAACAAAGAACTCTGGTACAGATGTGTTATGTGTTCGGGTTGGGTACATTCCGAGTGCAGTGCTGCGGAATCGGCATTAAATTTTATTTGTGACTTCTGTTTAGTAGCCTAAAGCAGAATTTGTAGTCCTAAATCTATAATGCATTATTTTTTTAATATTGTTTAAATAAATCACAAGAATGTTTAATATGTTTTAGTTTTTTTTTAATTTTAATTTAATTTTTTCTAATATTTTGATTTATGTAAAAAAATATTATTATTAAAAATTTGATGATTATTTAAATTTTTATTTCTTTTTTCGTAAACAATCTGTTGAATTTGATTTTGTTGATTATTTCTATTATAAAGTAAGTTTAAGCAGTTGTAATAAATATTTTTGTGGTAATTTTTGGTGTTCTCTTGACCTTATATTACATGTTATTCGCATGCCTACCATTACTCCACTTAGGTGGGCATGACATTGTTCTACTTTTTTTATAAAACCATTAAGAAAACTAAATATAATTATATCTTGCAGTGAATATTGAATTATAAAATAAATTTTATACCTAATGAGCGTATTACAAAATATATACAATCATAAATAAAAGTGTACCAGCTATTTGAAAGGTGCGTGCCATTACCCCTCTCTCCCCTACTTTGAAATTTGCTTAGCTCAGAATTTATTTTTCGAGAACTCTTAATTTTTTATCTCTAAGTAGGGAGAACACTGGAACTGATCTTATAACTTGACTTATTTGTGCTTCGGATATTACTACAGCTAGACACAATTAATTATAATTTTAATACTAAAGGAGAATATTGTGAATGGGTAATTGATTATTCTCAAGTTAGTTGTAAGAAAATCTATAGTTAATTTATTCAAAAATTCAAAACTTGCAAAATAAAAATAAAATCTCTTCTTTAAGACCAATTGTCTTAACACGCAAATTATTACAATTTATATTTCAATCTAAAATTTATTTTCTTATTAGACGTGGCAGACAGAATTTCTTTCAATTAACTTCAACCTATATTTCAATTTTTATTCAATTACTTAATTAATGTACTTTAATTATTATTATCTTGAATTTATATTTACTGAACTTAATTTAATTTACAATTTATTTATAATTTTACCAGAATCAAACTAACCTATTCGAACCAGTACTTTTAATAACTTTAATTGAATTTACTCAGGCAAATTATTTTAGGGGAAAACACGTATATCCGTTATCACAGACCTTATTTTTGAAGCTAGCACCATCCGTCGACTTTTGATGTACAGGGCGTTCCTGGAAGATAGTTGTCTGCGGTATGTCGCTCGTACTGCGCTGGTTTTTGGTGAAATCAGCTGAGGGTGAACTGCAAGTGCTGGCTTCTGTAGTCGTGATGTCAGCGTATTGTTGTTGACTGGTGAGCAGAATTTACAGATGAGCTTGTAAACTTAATCTTAAAGAATCTGGTAGAATTAAAGTTGATCCTTCTTCCTGAGTTGCGGGTTCGAATTCTTGATGTTAGTCGCTCATGTCCTGAAGAGAAGCCTACTTATACCAAGTTACCAAATAGAGTTAATTGTGCGCTAACTCATTTGGCTAGGCTGTATCCTCGATGCTACGAAGTATACTTTAAACATGTATCTTTAAAGGATGAAATAATTCATGTTTTACTTAGTAAAAAATCCTGTATGATATTTCAAACTACTAAGAACTGTTTGGCATAGTACTTAGCAACTATCTATAAAATCGTAATTAATCTATATGTCATCTAGACATAGCAAAATGGTAAGTCATGATCGCTGGACCGGGTTTCGCCCTTTAAACCCGTCCTGACGGTATTTTGAACATTTTATTATTTTTTATTATAGAACTTCCTGATATGTTGGAAAACGTGAGCCTGAAGGGCGTTTGATTTCCGGTGAAGCCTGTGAACGGTTGGTAGAACTGCGCTGTCGTTTTCGTTGCGTAGATTAACGTTTCGACATACGTGACGATAGAACACAACACCCCTTACCAAGATGTTGTGGTGAAACACAGTAGCCTGAGCAAAGTTCTGCAATGCCCGGATACCAAGACTGTAGTCAAGGGTAAAAAAAACTACTGTGCTTTATGTCGGCCTTAAAAAGGACCATGTGTAGCTTGAAGAGCGTGTTTGTGCTTCGGGTGTCACGTAGCCTGAGCTACGGCGGAGGTTCTAGCCAGACTAGCCTCTTTTCCTCGAACGGTCTTCTTTGTATATGCTTTTTTGCGCTGTGAAGTTGGCGTAGTCCAAAGAACAAGACTTATTTTTAATTTAGAATTTAATTTTATATTTTTGTCCTTTTATCCTGGCGATCGGCAATACTGTTTTATTGTTTAATCTATGTGGAACCACATTTCTCAAAACACCTGTCAATTATGCAGTATAAAGCTGTTTATATACTTAAACACCGCCTTCACTAACTCGGCGACTTTCCCTTAGCTTCACTTCTATCGGCGGTTTGCCGGCGTGGCACTTGTCCGGCCAATTCTCCCGTAGCTAGGCACTATTACGGCCAACGAATTCTTCCGCACTTCGGCTTTTCTCCACTTTGCCGGCTCTTGGCGTTGTTCCAAAGTCCGAAGTTCGCTTACTACTTGGCGTCGATTGCTAAGTGAGGTTCACTAGATGTTCGCCTGCGGAGTCCAGGTAGGATCCGTTCCAGTTGAGTTGAAGAGATGAGTTCGCTTGGCAAATTCCAGGTAGGACCTGTTGTTCGCTGGTCTGGTGGTGAATCCAGATAAAGATTTGGATGTTCGCTTGGTCTGGTGGTGAACGCAGATAATATTTTGGCTTATTTCCCCCGTATATATACAGTTCTCCAGTGAAAAGTATCATCTAGGTGCGAAATGTAACACCTTGGGGACGTAGTCGGCGAATTACCGGGTAGCAAAGTTGCCGAGTTCCGAACCACTGTGATGATTTGTAGAGTTGGCGCGTTCTTAAGTTAGCGTCAGCTAGCTCTTAAGTTCGCGTGGGGACTTTTCGTTAGAAGTTACGCGAGAGATTATAACCTTCTCGGACGTAATGCGATGAACGCCGAGAAAGTTTGAAGTTGTTGTTTCAGCTGTTTGAGCGATGATATATTTAGTTTTTGTTCGGCAAAAATAGCATTATTTCCCCACAAATTTCTCAAGGACCGCTCCAACCACGCACTGCAGCTGTCTGGGAAACGTAGACACGTTCTCCCGCCAAGGACACTGCGACATCACTGCGAACGGATCCTTCACTTCTACCGTATAACTTCTCCCCGCAGACGAGACCTCGTCTTACGGGAAAGTTGTTCGGTTATCTCCCGCGAAACATCTGTCGTAATAACTCAATAATCCCCAGTAAATTCAGTTCCCGAGTGAGTCTGCTTCCTCTTTTGGTCCACTCTGTCCTTACACTAACCCTTTCCGGGCTTTGTCAAGAAAAGCACGGACCCTAAAATGATTTAGTTTTGTCTTTCAAATTATTGGTTTACACAGCTATTTATATAAATAATCCACTGAAATGAAGAATGAACTAAGGCAGTTATTATTATTAGTCTTGTGGATTTTGTACCAAATTTACACAAACAAAATGTATAAATATCTGCTACAGATTGCAGGTAAATCAACACTCAAACAGCCTAAACACCATGCCTCCCAGATCTTTTGGTACGTCCCATACCCAAGATTATTTATTATGCAGCTTAGACCCCCCCCCAATGTTAGCCTGTGTCCGCCCCTGCATACGTGATACATGATCAGCTAAGATCCAACATATTATGGTACTGTGCTCATACCGAACTGTTGTCGACCGTAGTACTCTTCCGTTCGTTGACGGGAAACGTAGTGTCTATCATTGATCAAGACGAAGAGAACGTAATTGTTGCCTGCTGCTTATATGAAGTACCTAATTCACTGCCGATCTCTGTCCATAAATTAATTGTCTTTTATAAGTATTGTCATAGTCTCTATGACTTAAATCGTAGAGAGCGCGATGTTCACGAACAAGTCAAATTAATTTCTCTTCATTCATTTCAAAATTTAGCATTTTGTCACAAATAAATAGAATAATAAATAAACAAATAACGCACAAAATTAAATTTATAAAGTAATTAAAGGAATAAAGCACAAACATTAAATGAAATGTTGATTTGTAGCCGAATATCCCCACTCCCGCCTGTAATCTACTTATTAGAACGGTCTACGGCAGTTTATGGCAGTTTACAGCAGTCTCGGTCGGTCTAGGTCTAGACCCCAGATACCTTATAAAGTATACCTTTATAAGGTATCTGGGGTCTAGACCAGTCTGGTACTGTGCGCCGACCGTGTCGGACTGTCGTCTGTCATGACATTGAAGAATCATTTTAGAAGCAGTCGAAGGGAGTACAGTCTGAGCACGGTACGCGCACAGTCCTACTTGTGTAAATTGAAAACAGTCTGTACAACGAATTCAAATAGGTTAGACCATTTTTAATTTGAAACAATCACGACACGGTAGCGGTACAGTACGCGCACAGTACTACATGTGTAAATCCAGCTTAAATCGAGACGGTCGAAGACAGTCACGACACAGTAGCGGTACAGTACGCGCACAGTACTACATGTGTAAATCCAGCTTAAAATAAGTGTAGCCAGGCATGAACAACTAAAAAAAGATGCCTACCAAATCAATAAATAATAAACGGTACCCGGAACTGGCACATACTTTCTCACAAACATATTTAAATTACTAAACAGATCCACGGTGACTTGTAGGGTGGGGTAGGAGAGGTGATTTTGTATTGAAGTTGTTTTCCCATAAAAATCCATAAAATAACGGAAAAACCAACTTTTCTCAAAAACGGATCCAACGATTTTGATTAAAATTTTAAAGTTTATTGTGGTTTAGGTCCCTAATAAACTATAAAATTTTAATCAAAATCGTTAGAGCCGTTTTTGAGAAAAATTGATTTTTCCGTTATTTTAAGGGTTTTTATGGGAAAATTACCCTTAAAAATAAAAAATTCACAAAAATGAAAAAAACGCCTGGAGATAACGTGGATTAGTACCTCCATACCAAATTCCATCAAAATCGGACGACTGGTTTAGGCTCTAGGTCTGATAACATCCACACAGACACACACACAGACACACCTACAGACACATACACAGACATCACTCCGAAAACCACTTTTTTAGGTTCAGGGGGACCCAAAACGGATATTTCCACCAAAAACTCAAACTCGAAAATTTTTACGAGTACAATACTTTCTCCATATACTATGGTATAGGGGGAGAAAGTAAAAAAAAAGTTAATAAAAGTGGTAAATTTCGTTACACTAATAAATTAATTTCTTAATGTTAAAGTAATTATCATCCCATTTTAGAAACGTTCAATACAAGATTTTTATTTAGTATTTGGATTAGAACTTCAACATATCATTTAATTCATGTTTCTGTTTCTGTTTAAATGTTCAATATTAATTAAGCGATATTAATTCTGCTAAGTGAAAATGTAGTAACAAGCCCTAAAATTATAAATATTATTTAAATACCGTAAATAATAAATTTATACACGTATTGCTCATAGGTGCTAGAGGCACACTAGGAAGGGATTTTAAAAAAATTATCTTTTAAGGGTTGAAACAACCCCTAAAACAATAAATATTGTTTGTTACATATGTCAAACACCATACCGCCTAGTAACGTGAAATTTGGTACACATGTTGCTTATAGGCGTTATAGGAGCGCAAAAAAAGGATTTTAAAATATTTTCCATTTAATGGTTGAAACAACCCCTAAACAATATATAGTGTTTGTTATATTTTCCTTAAAACTAGAAAGCTGAAATTTTGTACATTTATTTCTTACACGATACATATAAAAAGTAAACCAATTTTACATTTCGTTACGCGCTACTAGGGGTTAAAATGTGATACAACCCTTAAAAACAATAAATATAAATTTGTATACTTTTTTTAAAGCTAGAGAGCTGAAATTTTGTAAAAAATTCTTACAATATACACAACACACAGATAAATAAACCAGTTTCAAATTTTATGAAGTTATGTTAAGGGGTGGAAATGTAGTAACAACCCCGTAAACAATAAATATTTATTTTTATACTTTGCTTAAAGCTAGAAAGCTGAAATTTTGTACAATTATTTCTTAAAAGATACATATAAAAAAATAAACCAGTTTTACATTTAATCACGTTCTGCTAAGGGGTGAACATTTAGGAACAACCCCTATAACTGTAAATATTAATTTAATACCGCCAAGGAACGTGAATTTTGGTACACATATTGCTCATAGGCGCTAGAGGCGCATCACTAAGATAGGATTTTAAAATATTTAGCCTTTAAGGGTTGAAACATTACCTAAAACAATAAATGTTGTTTTTTACTTTCCTTAAAGCTGAAATTTTTCACATTAATTTCTTACAAAACACATATACAAAGTAAATGAGTTTTACATTTTGTTACGTACTGCTAGAGGTGAAAATGTGATATTAACCCCTAAAAATAATAAATACTTATTTTATTTTCATACTTTCCTTGAAGCTAGAGAGCTGAAATTTTGTACATTTATATCTTACAAGATACATATAAAAAATAAACCAGTTTTACATTTTTTTACGTGCTTCTAAGGATTGAAAAAGTAATAACAATCCCAAAAAACAATAAATATTAATTGATATTATTTCCATAAAGCTAGAGAGCTGAAATTTGGCACTTATAATTTTATGAAAATATTTTGAACGTAAGTTGATCAAAACTAACCCGATCTATGCATTTGCATATTAAAGACGTATCTGGGTAATCTGTAAACATCCAGCTAAGACTGTGATTTACCACGATTTACCAGTCTGTAGATTTAGTGGTTGAAAAAGAAGACGCTCTTCACTCTGAATTTTTTATTTTTTTATTAATTTAATTTATTCAACCTACGTACAGTGACGATTTACGGGCAACCAGTTCAATAAGTACTAAACTAATTGAAAATACATGTTATAATTCATTTTCATGAAATAATAGATGAAAGAAAATGAGAGAAAAGTATTACAATTAATTATGAATTCTCTTTTTGAAGTTATTGTTTGTTAATTATGGATATTGAATTTTATTATAATTACTTGTTTTTAGTCACTTGAGAACGGGAATTGATTTGTATTCCCGAAACGTCGTGTTTGATTATTTAACACACAAATGATGGCAAATGTCCGAACAAGTAATTATAATTATGAATCATAGTGATAATGGCGTAGCAAAAAACAAATTCCCTGTAGTGAAGCACGGGTTTTCAGCTAGTTATAAATAAAGATATTACGTTATTATAATTATTATAATATTAATATATTATAATAAGTATGCGAAAAATAGTGACCATTATAATGTAAGCTTTATTTATTTAGTGACTAATGATTTTGAGTGAGGTATTAGTGTATGCACTCTACATAGAATTCTAAGAATAATTCAATACGTAAGGGATAGTTATAATAATTATATTTGTGCGTTTTAAGTTTTGTAAAGAAGATTGATTTTGTCTAACTGAAGTAAGTTTAGACAAAATTTTTCATTTTGTACATTTTGACAAAGTAATATTTTACATTGTTTTATTTTACTGTAACTTATTATTACTCACTTAAATATAAAATTTAGCATACAATTTATTACAACAATGGAGGTCATACAAGTTAATGGAGTATCTATTCCTCACAGAGTAGTGTCTTCTAGGCCAGATGGCCAATGCTTATTCTACTCTTTGGCTTTAAGGGTCTGCTCCAGTAAAAATAAAATGGATTTTACTCCCATAAGAGCAATGTTAAATTTCATACCATTTATTTCGTTTACTTTTTATCATAAAATTGTTTGCAAGGTCTCATTTTAAGCACAGTCACAATACGCATCCTTCTTGCAATTTACATTTTTTTAAATTTCTTTCATTTGTCAAGTAACTGACATTTAGTAAGTACAAAGTTTGAATTTTTTTCCTAACACAATAAAAAATTAATAATGAAAAATAACTTGCAAGTAGGATCCGAAATTTTATAAAGAATATTCAGTTTTTTTTCAACACTCAATTACAAAAGATAGACTTATAAAATGGTATGAAATGAGGCAATGTCAAAGCGTTCAGATGCAAGAAATTGCACTGGTTAGATAGGGATACAGTGATACCGGAAGTGCGTTTCCAGTCGCTTTCTCGTTTACTGGAGCAGACCCTTAAGGCTCGGCTCCCTACATTCAAAACGGCGAAGTTGGGTACCAATTTCAATGTTAAATAACCAAAACATACCTTCACTATTAAGCATATTTTTGTGTTGTTTTTGTCAAAAAACGAAAGCTATATTTTTTTCCTTGAAGTAAAATAGATTGTGGGTGTTGATGGCTAAGGTTTTTTGCAATATCTCATTTTGCAACTGAGTAAGAAATTAATGAAGTTCACTATTTTTTACTATTTATATCATACGTTTATGAAAACAATAAAACGGGTTTTGAAAATGTATTTAGCAATAAACATCCGCATATAACAGTACTTCAAAATGAAACCAAATTTTTTAATTTATTCCACTAATTAACGGGAAAAAATGACTTATTCTGTAGCATTGCTCTTATGGGAATCAGATTCAATATGGCGGACAGGGTAGCGCCCCCTTAATTGTACATGACACGATTCACGAGGTTTGAGGTGAGGACCAGAGTTGTTAGTCATGTTTCAAATAATTGACGCAGGTTCAAACCATATACTTTAAAAGTAACAGGAGATATTTATTCAACAAAAAAAGAATATATGGCGGATAGAGCAAACCGGTAACTTTTGGAACCTCCTGTGAAATTCAAGCAGCATCCGTAATATTATAATAATAATAATAATTATAATCATCCCTTACATATTGCATTATTCTTAGAATTCTATGTATAGTGCATACACTATACCTCACTCAAAATCATTAGTCACTAAATAAATACTGCTTACATTATAATGATCACTATTTTTCGCATACTTATTATAATATTACATAATAATATTATAACTATAATAATATTGCTCTATTATAATATTATAATTATTATATTATAATACTATAATTATGCAATTTCAAAATATGATATAACTACACTGTAATATTTTTTACAATATATTGACTTGTGCAATTTGTTGACCTTTATTCTCCTCTAATATTAATACTGATACAAATATAAATTGGTCATAGAAGTTATCACTTCCAACGTGTGGTCGCCAAGTAGCGCTGGCTTAATGCGTGCATCTCTACTTTGGCTCTTATAACTTGTCTCATATTAATAAAAAATAGCTAAACATGTAATTATTGTAATAAAAAAGTCAAAATTTTAACATTAAATTTAAAAATACACGGTAAATAATTATTTTATAGCTTAAACGCTATGAACATTTTTGATAGATAGTATTATAAGGATTACAATAACGAAATAAATATGACTCTATCGCTGTTTATCTCTTCAAAATAAAGAAATCTTTCAAAAGTGAATTTTAATGGGGGGTAGGGGGGAGCAAGAGGGGGAGGGGCGGGGACTTTTGTGTAAATACTCCCCTTATATCATTGTAACATCTGACAAAATGTCAGCTTTTCACTAACTACTTCCAACAAAGGCCTAATTTTTCCCTTCATTGACTGGGCTAACAGTAAACATTCTACGATTGGCCGTTTATATTACTGCGTGAACCAGTAGAGGACATCCAGCAGCGTTGTATTCTGTAAGTTATGTGTATTTCGGGACATGCGCCCTTCCTTCATTTAAGAAATTTAAATAAAAACTCCTCCGCGAAAATTCTAAAACTGCAGAAAAACGTAAAATATTCCTTCTATTTTTTAATTAGGTAACCAAGTTTTACTCGGACAATGTATAGGTATAGTTCTACAAACGCCATTTTTTTTTTAATCAACATTGTCTACGTTACCAAAACGAATTTACTTTGTCTAAATCATAAGAGGTTTAGGAATTATGAGAGACTGTAAACATTACATACACTGGGCGTTGGAAACATAACCTTTTCTTTTGTTTTCACAGTAATAAATGTAAAATATTAGCTAACGATCAGTGGCGCACCGACGGGGGGGGACGAACGGGACCCGTCCCCCCCCCCCCCCCAGAAGGTCTTTTTAGTAATGTGGATTATATTTTAAACTAATCGATCGTTGAATACGTAGCCCATATTCAATTAAAAATTACATTATTTATGATTAATTTCGTGATGTGATCACGAAAAAATAATCGTTCTTTTTTAAATAAATATGATTCTTACCTTTCGCAATCATGATTTTCTTACAGTGATGTTTGAGTCTCGGCGGTCTGGTTCATGAGTTGACGGTATGCGAGCGCTGATTAGCTCCGCGTTGATAACGTTGAAACCGGCGTTCCCAAGTTATACGGGATATTGAAAGCGCGAAGTTGGTAAAGTGAGTCCCGTGTTATGCACAGCGTTTTTGAAGCTTTGTCAATGTTGCGTCATTCACTTCCAAAATGGAAACCGTTCAGTTATTCTGTGTAGGTGTTTTACAAATAATAAAAACATTTGCGGAATTGTGATCAGGAGGGGTAGACGGTGGGATACACACCCAGTGCTTTCAAATCGTGTATCAAACTTCAGCTATACTTTCACTAGCTGAGCTTAGTCGAGCCGACCTGGTCCGTCGTGGAAATCCGTAGCAGTGAATAAATCTAACAGACCCGCACCGTTCCGACATGAGTCGGAAGGACGCGCGCTCATTCCACTTCACCACAACTACTGTCACAACTACCATGAATTGCAAAATTATCATGGACTAACAGTAGAAGAGATCGAACGTTCTTTCTGGTTTTGACCTGTGGCTATATCTATACCCAACCCGTGTGGAGCGGAGCCGAATCAACCCGATCCGGTATGCTGTCAGAGCGTAGAAAAAATCGACTCCGTCCGTGTCGACTCGGCTCGCTCGTGTACATTTTGAAATACACAATAATCACGTTGAAATAAAAAATAGCTACTTTCTAGTAGTTATTCTACTGTGGCCTCTCTGGTAGCTGCGCTCCATATAACTTTGTTCGGCGTTGATAGCGCCCGCGTCAATCCGCTTTGGCAACGCTCAACGCCCGGTTAACTTAAATTCGCTAGCGTTGAAAGCGTTCGTATAAACATGGCCCACAGTAGTTCCATGTACCCAATTAACTGACTTTAACGCAACGTTGAAAACGTGGCGCTATCAGCGCTCGTATAACGTGACCCTAAAAGGCAGCGCTCTGGGGTGCTGGCTAGACCGTCTCTCAAGGTCAGTGCGGGGTGATCTTGCGGAAAGAATGTTTATATTGCACTATTGTCTGACTCAAGCCCATCACCATTCACTTTAAAAAAATATATAATGCTTCAGTTTTTGTGGTAGGTTAAAGAACTTTCATCCGTTTAGGATTTGTTGAACATATATATATATATATTCTGACCTGAGCTTAGTCCCCCCCCCAAATCCAAATCCTCGGTGCACCACTGCTAACGATTTGTTATTGGATAACTATTTAAGCGCAGTATTTAGCAAGGAACTGTACTCCCCCCAGCTATTCAACTTCTACTATTTACTCATTTACTGTACTGTACTTATACACTTTTACTAAGTCTTATAATAGGCCGGATAGGCCCTTCCTACGAGTAAAAAGAACAGAAGAACTGTGACTGCGCATGTGCAAACTACTGCTATTCATATCATAACATCAACAGTCAACACCTCAGAAACTCAGAACAGCAAACGTTAACGTTGGCGCCGTTGGCGGGTTGGCCTAAACCTAAACTTATTGTGCCCATCTTCTATATTCTATGCCGTCAGACCTCGAAAGTAGCCTCCCTACATTCATACGTATTTGCACTTATTCGTGTTTTTAAATCAATGTGTACACGCAGATATTTAATAACCTAATATTGATGCATTATTAATAGACCAGTGCTGATGCATTAAAAAAAAAAAAAAAAAATTAACAGCATGAGACCTACTGGAAGAGGAGCAAAATATTGCCCGAATGACGGGAAAAATAAATTGGAGTCGACAAAATGGAGAAGGGGTGAATTTTTAGGGGTTGAAATGTTATTTTACGGTTTTTCGCAATTTGCAACGAAAGTTGACGAAAAAAGTTAAATATCAAAGTTGTTGATAATAAAAAGATCTACAACTTGTGTATGTAACATTTTTCCACATAACCTCAAATTTTCCGGGAAAATCGGAAAAACCGATTTTTTATTTTTTTATTTTTTTCTCGTGCAAAAATTTTTTTTTTTCACGAAATTTGGTGAAAATATAACTTATTATGTTTCAAGTAAGCCGTAATTTTTTTGTAGCAAAATACAGACTTTTCTTTTTTTTTTTCGACAAATTCCGAAAAAGTGACCTCATTTTCAACAGAAAAGTTTCACCGATAAAGTTTGTCTTTTCAAGCTCACCAGCCGGCATTATCCCCGTTAAAGCATCTACTTTTAGATTATGTAATAAAAGAGTAGCACTACTATGGAAACATTTTCGAGAAAACGCCATAATATGAAAAAACAGATTTTCAAAAATCAATTTTTTTACATTTTTGTTCTAAACTCATATTTATTTATTAAAACTATTGAAATAAACAGTTGAAACCTTTCGAAAATATTAATTTCATGTTACCTTAATAGGTAGGGCTGCAAAGAATAAACAAGGACATAAATAAGGAATTGATTATAATAGAAGGTCGAAATGAGGTTAATTTTTGGGGGTAAATATGGTTTTTCACGATTTGCAGCGAAAATAACATCCTACAAAAAAAAAAGTTCAAGAAAAAAGTTGTTGGCAATAAAAAGATCTACAACTTTTATATTTAACATTTTCCCACATAACCTCAAATTTTCCGAGGAAATCGGAAAACCTGTTTTAATTTTTTTCTTGTGCAATACTTGTATGTTTGTCGCAAAATTTAGAGGAAATAGACCTTTTTATGTACTGAATTAGACCTTTTTTTGTAATTTAAAGAAGTTTTTTAGTTACATTCACATCACGTTTATTAAGTACAAAACTGTTTATTACAAAAACGTATTATTATTATTATTATTATTATATGTAGTATTTACAATAAAATTTGATTTAATGTAATTTGAAATTACAAAAAGGCGTAATTTTTAAACGTTAATTATTTCTAAAACACATTAAAGTTTTGTTTTTTTATATGTTTTCGTAAATTTTCAATGTAAAACATATAAATGAAACCCACACAAACATAATTTTAAAGGATTTTAATATATCTTGCATCATTTAATAATATAAATTTTAAAAAAAAAATTTTGTCAACGTTGACATTGTAACGATGATTTATTTAAATCGTGACAGAACGATATGTTTCAAATATACATAAATTTGAAAAAGAAACAATGTATTCTTGCCAATCTTAAGACAATACAACGTTCGAGAAAATAAACTGAGGAAGTTAATTATTAA
>JAGFPH010004338.1:70477-86046 GCA_018207615.1 Philaenus spumarius | reverse complement strand
ATTATAAGGATTACAATAACGAAATAAATATGACTCTATCGCTGTTTGTCTCTTAGATATTACAAAATAAAGAAATCTTTCAAAAGTGAATTTTAATGGGGGGTAGGGGGGAGCAAGAGGGTGAGGGGCGGGGACTTTTGTGTAAATACTCCCCTTATATCATTGTAACATCTGACTAAATGTCAGCTTTTCACTAATTACTTCCAACAAAGGCCTAATTTTTCTCTTCATTGACTGGGATAACAGTAAACATTCTACGATTGTCCGTTTATATTACTGCGTGAACCAGTAGAGGACATCCAGCAGCGTTGTATTCTGTAAGTTATGTCACAGACTAATTCTATAGTCTGTGGTTATGTGTATTTCGGGACATGCGCCCTTCCTTCATTTAAGAAATTTAAATAAAAACTCCTCCGCGAAAATTCTAAAACTGCAGAAAAACGTAAAATATTCCTTCTATTTTTTAATTAGGTAACCAAGTTTTACTCGGACAATGTATAGGTATAGTTCTACAAACGCCATTTTTTTTTAATCAACATTGTCTACGTCACCAAAACGAATTTACTTTGTCTAAATCATAAGAGGTTTAGGAATTATGAGAGAACTGTAAACATTACATACATTGGGCGTTGGAAATATAACCTTTTCTTTTGTTTTCACAGTAATAAATGTAAAATATTAGTTAACGATTTGTTATTGGATAACTATTTAAGCGCAGTATTTAGCAAGGAACTCTACTCCCCCCAGCTATTCAACTTCTACTATTTACTATTTACTCATTTACTGTACTGTACTTATACACTTTTACTTATAGGCCCTACGAGTAAAAAGAACAGAAGAACTGTGACTGCGCATGTGCAAACTACTGCTATTCATATCATAACATCAACAGTCAACACCTCAGAAACTCAGAACAGCAAACGTTGGCGCCGTTGGCGGGTTGGCCTAAACCTAAACTTATTGTAGTTATTGTGCCCATCTTCTATATTCTATGCCGTCAGACCTCGAAAGTAGCCTCCCTACATTCATACGTATTTGCACTTATTCGTGTTTTTAAATCAATGTGTACACGCAGATATTTAATAACCTAATATTGATGCATTATTAAGAGAATAGTTGAATCTTTAACACCTTTAGATTTAATACTAAGTTTACTTTTCATAAGGAACAAAGGTTAGGCCTACTATTAGGCTATTGATTTTGTCAGGGCGTGGATTTGTAATGTTTCTATTCGTTACCGGTTTATTGACAACATCCAAGAGAAATTTGTTTTACATTGTAGACATGATTATTATGATTAGTTTGAGACAAAATAAAAATAAGTTTCTTTATTCAAATTATTGGTGTTGTACAAAAAATATTGACGTAATTTCAACGTTCAATTTGTATATCAGCTGTGAAGGTTTCTAACCTTAAGTTTAGAAAATATACTGTGAAAGGAGTTGAAAATAATTGACACTCGATATCACCAAACTGGTATAATTTTGGTATTTGTTGTTAACTTTTAAAGATCATTTCAATAAAATTTAAATAGTCTATGTAAATGCGTTAATTTTATAATAACATACAATTTCGTGTAAGAAAATATAAATTGTGTAAAAAAATAAATCTATAATAAAGCTTGTATACAATTTCAAAGGAGCTACAGATTTGAAAATAAATTATTACCTCAAATGAAAAAAAGAAGAATTTTGAAAAACTATTTTTAGGGTGAAAATAAATCGAATTCTTTACATTTTTGACATACCTACAAAAAGGTAGATAAAATAAAACCTGAACACAAAATCTCACAATAAATACGTTTACTAACCTCAAACGCGTTTCAACGGCAATGTCGCCATCCTCAGTGATGCACGGGCTACAGTAACCAAACTATAACTGAGGTAGGTATGTAGCTTCCTCTAGGGCCGTGGGTGCTCGCTAAAACAGTTTTCAAAAAGTTCGAAATTTTAGGTTGGTTTGGGGGTTAAAGTTACTAAATCACGATTTCTCTAAAACTACTGAACGGATTGGAATGCAATTTGGTATGTAGCTTCCTCTAGGGCCGTGGTTGCTCGCTAAGAAAGGTTTTTAAAAAAATTCGAAATCTTAGGGGAGGTTTGGGGGGGAGGTCAAAGTTACTAAATCACGATTTCTCCAAAACTACCAAACGGATTAGAATGAAATTTGGTAGCCTATGTAGCTTCCACTAGGGCCCTAGGTGCTCGCTAAGAAAGGTTTTTAAAAAATTCAAAATTTTAGGAGGGTTTGGGGGGGGGGGGTTGAAAGTTACTAAAAAAAACACCGAATGGATTGGAATGAAATTTGGTAAGTAGCTTCCACTAGGGCCCTAGGTGCTCGCTAAGAAAGGTTTTAAAAAAATTCGAAATTTTAGGGGGTTTTGGGGGGTAAAAGTTACTAAAAATCCCCATAAGAAATACATAGTGTAATATATTTATTGATATTTTTTTGTTAATATACATTTAACTTTGATTTGTCTATCCGTGTAAAGCCGAATCGTACAGCTAGTAATTCTATATTTATGCTTTTTATGCCATTTACAATCTTACAATAATTTTTACTGAGAATTTATTTTTCAATGAATTGTGTCGTGTGAAATATGGTTTATCATAAATCAAAAGACCATCTAAATAGTCCAGGCAATAAAGACCAAAATTAGCCATGACAAAACTGAATTGGGAATAGCTAAATTTTGTAGACATGCATTTTCTCAAGAGTCAAACACTAAACTACTGTATTGTTACACAAACAAAAACTCGAAAATGTTCAATTTCAGTTTTTGAGTTAGGGTGAGTGATACAGATTTCGGATAGAGGTAAGTATTTTTCAGCTGATTTTATCCTTAATATCATTCTAATTTCGTAAAAATTATAAACTGTACGAGTATCTCCTGTGGTCGAAATTTGACCAATTTTTATGTAAAGTAACAAAATTCAACTTGTTTTTCACCTTTTTAACTTATTAAAAGTATTCAAATTCTCAATTCAATTATCATCTCCACGTATCTTAACAATATTACTTGACAAAAATCAAAAGCCTAAACATAACTTCATAGTTCAATATTACACGCCAACATACACAGCAACAAATTAGACCTAAAACACATCAACAATAACAACATAACCTAAATCATCTGTTGACAGTTGAGTAAAGTAAATAACTTATTTATTTGAAACTCAATCAGGTTATCAGCTGTTTAGAACCAATTATTTCCTATTAATTTAGTTGTAGCATACTGAAGCAATTTTAAAACTCGGAATGTATCCAAAATAAAAGTGTAAATCAAATATTTAGCTTCACAGTGATTTAGAACTTGAAATTATCTTTTAAATAAAAAAAGAATCATCAACATCGGTTAAGTATTAACTTTAGGAAGTGAGTGAATAAAAAGCAGGATTTTTTAAATAGATGTATCAATCAGTAAATAGAACTATAAAGATAATATTTGTATAATGTCTTTATTCGACATAAGTTCCAATAGCCTCCGTGGCGCAATTGGCTAGCGCGTTCGGCTGTTAACCGAAAGGTTGGTGGTTCGAGCCCACCCGGGGGCGTACTTTTTTGTATTGCACAGATTTTGATTTGTAGGATAATGGAAATTAAAGATTTGTTCAATTTAGATTTTTTTAGAAAACGTGGTAGTATATTATATAGTTTAGGGTATATAAATACTTCCACCTAATAGTATTATTGACATACTTAAGTATATAACATAATAATTTTATTACTTCAAACCAATAATTATACTTTCTGAAATAATGTTGGTTCTTTTTAATCAAGAGCATTCATACATTGATTATTTTCATTAGACAGTAGGCCTACTATTTATATTTATTGCAATTTTAATATAAACTATTGTTTTCGTTTGTTTATACGTTATATTACTTCACCTACAGTATAAATTAAGTATTTAAACCGTTTGCACATGCCTAAACAAAACAAATTTTAACGCCATTTTGAATTTTCAAAAGATATTACTATGGTTTCTGTAGTTTTGAAAAATGAAAAACGAATTGCATACAATTTTAAATTAGACGTTTGTAAAACAAAATATCATCATAAATAGGTTTACTTTACAAAATTACAGCAGGAATATAACATAATACTTTTTCTTTTATTCCATAAAAACCAACTCAAACATTGAAATCCTTTGTCTATTCACAAGTACAGTACTTTGACAAATAAATATCACCCCCCTTCCTTTTCCGCACATTTCGGTTAGAGACTAGCTTCATGTTCTTCCCGCCAAACATTTTGCCGCCACCTCATTGTCTGAAGCTTGGTTTCTCTTTCTCAGTTCACACTTTTCATTCGGCGCTGGGCATCCGTACGTGACGTTTAGGCTTTAGTTCAGAGAGAGTACACTAGTCTGGAAGTACATCGTTTGGATTTCTTCCTTCACTTCTAGCTTTTATTTGCAGGTAAAGTATTTAGCTTCAATTAAACTTAACTGTATTTTAATAAATTGTATTCACAACGAAATCTTTATTTTCATTGTTTTCAGAATTATCAGTTTTCTGTACAAGCTATAATTGTTTATTGAAAGTTGTCCTCTAAGCCAAGCTATGGCGTTTTCCCTATATTTCAATATGTCGCCGGTAGCGTCTTTATTGAATTAGTGATTATAAATTATTTTCAGACGAATTCTGAATGAAATAATATGATAATAGTATTACTGTTTATAGAACTAAAATTCGTATAACCTAATAAATTCAATTCTTCAAATAGTAACGTGGTTGTTACTTGGATTTACGGTATAACTGAATTCTCCCTTAGAGAAATTTTAACGATTCTTTTGAAAATGGCGGGAGATGTTTGGGAGATTTACTCGATATTATCTTGACTACCTTCAACGAAATTTTAGTCACAATTTATTCCGTTTAGTAGAAAAATATAAGAAATAAATGTGATAATTTTAAAATTAATTTGTTTTTTTTATAAATTTTAATACTAGTCAGTTTGCTTTTTTATTTTATTTGCTAGGTGTAGCAAGACTTATGCCTAAGTGAAGCCTGTAGTATTATATAGGCCTGCACTTGTCATTAATAAATATAGGTTTATTTTTTGTAGATTAGGCCTATGCAATTGATGTTAGCCTAATTGATTGATCGAAAACAGATACAAAAATTAGACCCATTGTAATCAATAAATCATAATTTAAAAATGATTTTACATGCTAGTTTTAAGCCTCAATAAAAAACTTTCTGAATCTTAAATTTTTGAAGAGATTTTTATAGGTAAGCCTATAAAAGCTAGTCAAGCCTTTCTAAAATTATTTAGACCCTAGCCTAGTATTTCGCATAAGGTCTATACAAATTAATGATAAAAATCTGAATGTTTAATTAAAAGGTAATAATAAAAAATGGGTGAAATAAGGGTAGGCCTATGCCTACCTTAATTTTTCCGACCTTACTTTAATTTATTAAAGTATAGTTTTTGCTAAAATTTACAAAATATTCAAATTCACCTTAGGCCGCCCTACCTATATTTGTTCCACATTCACCTAAATCTTAGGGCAGATTCATTAACTAGTTGCGTCAACTGCCGAGCTGTCAGCCTGAATCTTGCCACCGGCCATACAAATTATAAACAATTTAAATTTAACTTTTAAACCTACAATATTTTTATTGCAATGATTTATAGATTTGTTCACAGTTTAAATCATATTTTTACCACCACATTTTTATATTTAAATTACTTTATTGCTCAATCAATTACTTTGTTCACTCTAAAAACTTAGTGTTGCTTATAAAATTAAAAAGCAAATTTTAAAACAGAAAACAAAATCTAAAAAAAGAACTAGCCTAACTTATAGCCTATAATAACTTAAAAACATTACAGTAAATTGAGTTTTCGACTAGTTTTAAAATAATACGCTTTTTGAAAAGTGCAGTAATCTCAGTCTTTGTATAATCTAAATTTGTCTGCGTTGACCCTCATCTCTGATGCAAGTCGTATTTATGATCTGGTATCACCACTTGTGTTTCTAAACTAAATTCATATGATATATATTGTAAACAAAACTTGACTGGCATCCGGTGTCTTCAAACTATCAGAAGACAAAATTTTGTCAGAACTATCAGAATCAGGCGTTGACGGAAGTTTTTCTTGTGTGCAACGTTCTGTGTTAAATAAGTTAATTAATTTTTATATAGTTACTGAGTCAATAAATATGGCATCAAGAATTTCAGGAAAACCCATCAATAGTAGTGATCGTAAAACTGTGCTTAATGTTTTTAAATACTTTAACATCTTTTCTTGAAGAACATGTTTCTTTTTGAGCAAATAAAACCAGTGAAACTACTTCGACAAGTGATCGTTAAATTTTCAACTGATCTTTCGAAAAGAGGAAAGATTTGGGAATGTTGTAACTCCAAGAAAACACCACATAAAATAAGAATATAGACAGGCCTAAAGTAGAAAGTTTAAGTACAGGGTCACAAAGCAGAAAGTTGCCTGGATTGGCCGTGTTACCTACTGTAAAAAAACACGGCATTTAAAATAGCCTAGGATAATTTGAATTAAAATATGATTTACATTGCTTACGGGCGCTCTATATTGACAGGTGAATGTGGAACCAAGAATAGGGTAAACATGAAATAATTAAAAATTTACCATGATGGCAGACGTTAGTGACTAACTTTTCTCAAATAAACCAAAATTCTACTAAATGGTTTTAGCCTATTTGGAAAGAATTAGTGTCATCTGATGTATTAAACTTAAATTTTGATGTCATATTTTTTCTATTTATATTATCAATCTAAACAATATTAACCCTTGTCATATTTTTTCTATTTATATTATCAATCTAAACAATATTAACGCTTAGAGCGCTAAGCTAAAATATGGGCTGCCGCTCATTTAGAGTTTAAAAAATATGTATTTTCCTAATGTTCTTCTAAATTTTGATTCTTAAGTTAAGAAGTAGGCTAGGCCTAGGTACACGCGAAAAATACAAAAGTAATTTTAAACTTGTTTTTTTAAATATTTTTTAAGAATAATTAAAAAAAATCAAACTAAACTTAGCAGAATTTAAATTATGCAACAACTAAATATATAAAAGCAATACCTACTTATTATTGTTGTCTAAAAAATAAAATAATTACGTACAAGGCCTAAACTAAGAAAAACAAGAACTTATTAAAAACTAAAACTTTAAACTTATTAAAACAGAATTAATATCAGTCAGCTATCAGTACAAACAAACAAGGAACAGCCGAGTTCAACAGATGAATCTATAGGAGTAAGCCGCGCTGAGAACACTTGCAATGGTAGACTCATTTGCTCTGGCGACAGAACATAGACCGATAAGGCATAACAGACATTGCTTATATTTTTGATTTGACTAAACATACTCAAAGAACACCACTCTGCACTGTTTTGGAAGTTTCATGAACTATGGAATCATCTAAGTAGGCCTATGTGTTTGCGTTTAAAGGTGTTAACCGTGCTTAGATATCGGGTCGTGCCGCGTTGAAAGGCGCTAGCCGTCCGTTAAAGGTTAAGTAGTTATTGCTTTTATTGGGGAGCAACTTGTAGGCCTGGTAGAACCTGGTCCTACAATCAGAGGTTAGTTAGTTTTTATTTTAATTAGCTTTTTGACATAGGCTATTAGAAGTTTCCAAACTAGTGAAAAACTTAGCGAGTGGACGTTTGAAGTGCATGCACAAAAGTCACATGAATTTATTGCTTCTTAAATATTGGTTCATGGATGTTCGAGTTTTGGTTAAAAGATCATGACATTTCTTAACAAACTAACAGGTTAGGTTATTCAAGGTTCTGTAACCAAGTTTTAAAATAATTTTTATTTAGGCTGTTGGGTTTTTGAAACCTAACCTAACTTGTCTTAATTTGTAAAAAAAACTTAGTTTGAAATGTCATAAGTTATACCTTTACTTTTACAACATAATACAAATTAAATTTCAAACTACTACTACTTGCAAAATGACTTTACTAACAAAATAGACATAATTTATAACTTCAAATAACATTGAATATGCACTGCTCATTTATTCATATCGGTGTTATAGCTTGTTTACAACTTGAATATTTTTGTTTTTCAGATACCCAATTTTTATAAAAATGTCTGATGATGGATCAGTTGCTGTTGACAAGAAGAGGGGTAGGGCATCTAAGGCCCAAAGTGAGGTAATTATCAGTGTCGATGATTTTTTTGATGATTTTATGATGATTTACATGAAGTAGGGTACAACTTAACTGCCACTTTTCCAATACTTGTAATAATAATAATCTGTAAATAGGCCTGCTTCATATGCGCTATCATACTTTAATCAATTGTGAGTACGTTTAATGCATCTAAGCTTTCAGAACTCTTACTAAATGTTGGCTTGCATAAACAAAACATTAATTAGGTTTAGTATTAAAAAATAAGATGTATATAGCCATTAGAGATAGCATCCGGAAAACTGATCTACGATTGCTTAAGATTGTGATGGGATTCATTAATAAAAGTTTGATTAATAATAGGCCTATATCTGTTTCAAAAATAAATTTTAAAATTATGAATTTGTTTTAAAAAATAATTTGGGATTAGGTGTTTTTTTGTTGGTAATAAATTGACAGCAATTATAGTAAAATATTATTTCTAAATGCAAGAAAAAAATATAAAAAATGTATATAGCCTATATGTAAAAAAGAGATATTTTTATAGGCTACAATATCTGAAACACTTGCAAAAAAAATCTTGAAATTTTATTTGCTCCAATGGACTCCTTGGATAAAAAGCTCTGCTATACCAAACTCAAGGAAATCCGTAGTCTGGTAAACCAAATCTCAAGGAAATCCGTAGACAGTTTTTGAGAAATGATTTGTAAATATAAAATTTCCTCAAAACTTGCAGAGAATGAATATTCGGGAAATTTTCACCAAGTTCTTGGGTTTAAAACCCCTTATGAGTCAAAGTCACAAAATGGGACAATTAAAAAAAATTAAATTAAAATTAAGTATTTAATTTTATATAAATAAATAGCATATTAGGTAAATAACATGTTCAGGAACCTTATCCCATATGTAGCTGAGCTAAATTCTATGAATTTCTATTTTTTTATGGACTTTTAGTGTACCGAAGCATTAATGGATACAAATCGGTCACGCTTGCTTAATCGGCAAAATATTACTTTGAGATAGCTTAAAGGTATAATTAATAATATCTAATATACCCAATAACATTCATTTAATAATTCTGTATAAAAATTATACAATCAGATTTTGAATCAAACATATACTGCCGATTTCGTGTGTGTGGCCGTGACCGGGTAGTAGCGATCGTGACCGCGCAGTAGCGATCGTTAACGCGCGGTAGCGATCGAGGCCGTTTTGATAATAATTTAAATTTGTGATTAGAAAATGCTGGAAGACAAGTAAAATAGTTGTTTTTATAATTAAAACAAACAATGGTTAGGGTAAGCAGCTTTTAGTGTTGAAATAAACAAAGCAACCGAAAAATCATAACAAAGTACTGATTGGCTATAATAATGTAATATTTAAAAAAACAAAGTAACTTCTTGAGTTAATATGTATAACAACACAATCTTTAATAACAAAATCTTTAATAATTCCAGATATAACACAAACAAAGGATATATAATTACTAAAAGTGGTAAATAAACAAAAAACGGTCACATAATACCATAGCGGTCACGCTACCGATTTGCACGTGACCGCTTTGTAATTTTCAAGTAAAACTCGGTGAATTAGCATTAATAGGTAACATAGGTTTGTCCTATTGAGTTTAGGATAAAGACAACGAATGCGCAACTAACTAGGCACGTTGGTTACTGCCACATTTTAATATACACTTAAAATATTTACGTGACCGTTTTGTCATGCAATTAAGGTACTATTATTAGTTTCCTTAAATTTAGGTGATTTTTCGAAGAATTTAACAAATTGAAATTATTTCAACTAAGCCAGCAGTTGAAGTTCACTAATAAACTTCCAACAGACTACTGATCGCGTCAATTCTATCGCGATCGATAACGTAAAGGCAGGTTTATACTTTAGTCGGTCTTTGTTTAGCTGTTTCAAGGACAAGTGTTGAATAAGAAAAAAAAACATAGTTATCTTGTCCTCTGCTCGAATATTGGTTATGTATTAGTCATCACACAACCTAAACGTTTATTCTATGCCGTTTTTGCCGTGATTATCGATCTCCTTGTTTGTTTATTTGACATTCAATATTTAAGATAGCTGGTCAAGGACAGTGACCGATTTGTATTTCTTAGAAAGGAAATATATTTTAGTCACTAAAAATAGTAACTTTTTATCATGCAATTTGTCTAGTGAGAAGGAAAAAAGTGTTTCAGAAATATAAACATTTTTATTTTCGTCATATTTAAAAAAAAATTTTTTAAAGGGACTGAAATTGTCCCGTTTTGTGACTTTGACCCTTATATACCAAATCTCTAGTAAATCCTTAGTTGTTTTGAGAAATTATTTACAAGTATACAATTTTTAGTTATTTAAAAACAAGTTTGGTTTGTATTTATAATCTGTGCAAGTGGTAATTTAAACAAATAACATCACAGCAGTTTTGTTTGAATGTCTTCGCTTTCAAAATCACACTTGTAGTCAGTCTACAATTTTAGATGGGAGAAGATTGAATGTAAACTGTCATAATTTTGCCTTATGACAAAATAGAGATATGTACCGGTATTTAATAAATGAGTATAGTTTATAGCTGAGTAATATGAATGTTTGTTAAGAACAGTAAAATTCGTATAAAATAACAGTACGGTAATTAAAACATTGTAAAATTTCCTCATTCACATATTTCTGTTTCAGGCTAATTACATTTTTGGAACAATTTTTTTAAAGAAATACTTGTTTGCATTATTTTATATTTTTTACAAATGCTTTAAACTAATGTAAATTAAAACACTATTATTATAATGTAGCAAGGAATGCTTATTTAAATTAATTGTTTAGAATAACTAACTTTTATATTTATTTGTTAAACTTTTGCCTTTGCATTATCAAAAACTATTCAAATTCCAGGAGAAGGTGGAGAAAGACGTCAAGAAAAGGGGACGGCCTACTGTAGAAAAGAAGGAGACAAAGAAACCCGATTCTGATGGTGAAGCTCCTGCCAAGAGAGGTCGTGGTAGACCAAAAGGAAATGCTAAAAAAGCAAAAACAGAGAATGCAAAGGTTGGTGACTTTCAGTGCTTAATTCCTAAAATTATCGGTGCCTCAATGTATACTGCATATCCACACTTTGCTCTCCTTTTTGACCATATGACAACCGCTAAAGTAACAAGTTTCGATTTTTGAAAACTTGTGATAGAATGTACAATGAGAAACCGTTCAACCGGCATTGGTGCTACACACTGCTTTCGCCGAATTTACAGTGGATTGAAATAATGCATTGGATCGGAGTTCTATTAGGTTAAATCCAAATACAATGTTATTACTAAACAATTAATAAGTAAACACAGTTTAGTTTATCCATTCTTTATAAATAAAGACAGCGAATAAAGTGGCCTATTTAGCAAAAAATGCTTTTATTTTAATTAACATAAAGGCTGTTTTATAGTTTTGTTATTTCTTAATTTTAGGGGTAGGCCTACATTAAAAAAAAGAAACATACAAAGAGCAGTGAGCAGGAACGTTCCAAAGCAATCACAACTGCTCTCTGCTCAGTACAAAGAACAGTGTTCTTAGTAGCAATGATCACAATCACAGACTCACCTCTAGCTGAAGTTATAGAAAGAGTTTATACTTCACTGGCTTAAAAATGAAAGAAAAAACATTGTGAAATTACTTTAAAGATAATTAATCGCTCAAGAACAATGCCTATAAGTTTGTAATGTACCAAATCCCATCTTACAAAATATTAAATAGCCTGTAAGTCAAAGACAGATATGTAATCAAACCTAGCCTAACCTATTGTGAACAACCATTTAGCAAAAACATAGTAAAATATTTAGAATCGTCAACTACACTTATAAGAACACAATTTAACCAAAACAAATTAAACTAGAACCACCCTCAGATCAGAAACAATATGTAAATACATTATGAAACAGAACTAAGTGGATTATCAAACCTGACAACAACTTAGCCTAGGAACCAAATCAGTCAAAAACAAAGTCAACACTTCACTAACACTTACTAACTATTATAACATATTAAATAACACCACTCAAACACATTATATATTATATGTTTATATTTATTCCTGTAATCATTCTTTATTGTAATCCAAAGTATTGAAATCGAATAAACATGTATTGAAAACTTCAAGATATGTAAACAGGCAGCCATTACAAACCGGTACTACGCGAACCAGAAAGGTGTATGTAAAGTAAATACAGAGTTAAAATTAAAATGTATATATAGATATAGACCTCAATTCATAACCAAATTTTTGCAATGTAAATTAAAATTAAGAAGATTATTTATAAACTAGATTAGAGGTATTGATAACTACTTATTAAAATAATTATTGTATTAATGTCAACCGAACACAAAAACAATACAATACCCATATCAGAGTTATTCTAATAAACGGGACTATTTCATAATTAACGTAAGTTAAATGATATTTTGTCATTGCACGAATGTCCAATAATTTATAATAATTAAAATACAAAAACAATAAGAAAACTGCAAGTTTGAAATATGCGATCGTAGTGGATTCAGTCAGATATTTTACGACGTTATACCACCAATGTAGGCAGCTGTGTGTGTCGTAGCCACCTACAACTTACGCGAGGACCAATAACAAGCATCAACCAGAATGCAACAGTCCTTGCATTCTGAAAACGGCGCTAAAAGACAGAGATTTGAGGAGGAAGAAACTAACGCTTGGCGTGGTTGGAAAAGAAGCGTCACTTTCAAAGAAGAAACATTGTCCCGATTTCTCATCGTTTATTCCAAAGTGTTTTTAAATATACAAGTGGTAAAATCAATTGGTATCTTCTGTAAATCAAATACTTATAAACTTTGGACAATTTAAACATTAGAAAACTTTCAAATTTTAGGACGCCAATTTTACGATTTTTTGTAACTTAATTTTAACAGAACTTCATTATTGCGCCAAATTCAAACTATATTATTCACAACAGCCGAGTGCCCAACCCGAGAATATAATTAAATTAATTCATTATGATTTATAAAATAGATGTGGACATTTAAACAGTTAACTTGTGTTAGCCTATTTTATATGGAAGCATAGCCGAAGGCAAAGTAATTTATGACTTTTTGAGCACTTACAGAATATATGAGATTAACTAACCAATTTTATTGTTTCATTGAATAAATTATCTTTTTAATTCTTTATGGAATTGACTTATTTGTGTTTAATTACTTGTACAAAAAGAGATATTATAAACCGGCTTGAATTAAGTAGAGTCAGGGTTATTTTATCGGATCAAAGTTTACAATTTTATTATATCCCATAAGGAAGATTATAAGTTCCGTAGGAAAAAGTTTATCTAGTTTTCCCCAACCACTCTGCTACCCCATTCTACTCTCTCGTATGGTAAGAGATCATCCGTAGATCTTTGGATTGTTTAGTTTTAACAATTATCTTCATTTGAACCAATTTAATAAATTAGTTTGTTCATATGTACTATTTTAAATCTCCAGTGTGGACTAATTGTTCAAGTGAGTTCCGTTAGGCACAGTTTCGTTAAAACTACTGTGCTAAAATAATAACTGTTCTGGCCAAGATTAAGCACTGGTGGCTGATATGGATAATGTAGCATAGGCTACTGAATTAAATTCACACTAAATATTGAGACTTAAGTGTCGATTTTTGTATTTCTTTATGACTATTTTAGCCGGAAACATAAAGCAATTTGTTGTTAATATTACCAACTTTTTTTTTTTGTTTTTTAATAAATCTATGCAAGGTTTATATTTTGTATACAGTTTTCTTTACATACAAGTGAAGAAAAAACTGAAATAATTAAAAACAATATGTGCATATCAGTTACAGACTTTCCTGTTACTTGTTGATCATATGGGTAAACTTGTTTTTTATTTTTTTTTTTAGAGCAAAGGTAGCTCTGGAAGGTCCCGAGGTCGTCCAAAGAAAGATGAGAAAAAAGCAGAATCAGCAGAGGAAGAAGATGAAGAAGAAGCTGACGAAGAAGATTAAGTGAAATAAAAGTATACGTTTATACGTAATACAAGGACTAAGTATTTACTACTTTATGTGAGCAGTGTTACTAATGTTAATTTACTAAATAACTCTAAACTGTTCCATTTTTAAGACCAAAAGTTTTATTTTATTTGTTTAGGACTTTAGTCTAAAAAGAAGGAGAGAATATTTTAAAATACCATCAGACATGTAAACCTTCCACAGTCTTATTTATTAATTGATGGATTTTAATATTTATGTATCATCATAGTCAAGATAAGTTTAATGTAAATTAAAAATATTTAAATGTATTCATTTGGGTGTACTTTATTTTTCTGAAAATTCATAACCTTTTTTATTACAAATTATATCGCTAACTTAAACTGGAAAGATTTTGAAGTTTTGCCCGAAAAGCAACATTTTTTGGTCAAGAAGATTTATCAAAAATTTTCAAGATTTTCCTGCATTTAAAAATATGTAATAGTATACTAAAACATAGGTAATTTTAAACTTAAAAGTGTATAATTTGTGAGGGTGTAAGTATTGTTTTCGATCGCAGCATTAAACCGAACACTTAGAAATGAGCTTAAGAAATATCACAATAAACTTTGCTGAAATTTTTTGTATTTCTTATGTACCAAAACACAGTTAATTTTTCTGTGCTTAATATTAATTTTAAAAAAAATTAAATTACAAAATAGTCTTACAAATTAATTTGGGTAATTGTGTTTTTCTACATAGCAGCAGAAATTATTAAAGTAATATATTTTGTAAAAAAAGAACAAGGCTTTTGTTTGCTTAAATCACAGTGTATTTCTTTTTAACCCATGATGCAAACAGGGGGTGTTATAAGTTTAACGTGTGTATATCTGTCTGTGGCATCGTAGCTCCCAAATGGATGAACCGATATTAAGTTCTTTTGTTTAAAAGATGACTTGGTCGAGAGTGTTCCTATCTATGATTCAAGGAAGTTTACAAACTGTAATCATACTTTGACTGGTAACTGTAGGTTAGTTCAGGTAATGGATGAGCTTCGAGGCGTACCATCCATGTTAAATAACATCAACGGCCACAAAATATATTTTAATTTAAGTATGTTTATTTAAATATTGTATAATATAAAAATAATACTTACAAAGCAAAATGTTGACCATTTTAATATAGAACAACAATTGAAATATTGATAAAGGTTTAAAGAAGTATTTTTTTAATTGTAATAGGCTATGTTTATTTGAATAATATGGTATTATAAAAATATTTTCTCAAAACAAAACATCGTTCATTTTATTGAACTTGTTGTACCGCTTAGATGGAACAAAAAAAGAAAATGTTTTCTTAAAAAAGAAAATTGAAGGCAAGCAATTTTTTTTTCCGATAAAAGTTAGCTTGATTTACAATCTCATCTAAACTTTGGAAGAATTCAATGTATACTGATTGATCAGAAATATATTATACAAGTAGA
>JAGFPH010004338.1:5311-45477 GCA_018207615.1 Philaenus spumarius | reverse complement strand
GGAGCGGAATTTTTCCAAGGGTATTCTCTCTGTGTATTTAAATGGGAGTGGCTATATCTACACGAGCCGAGTGGAGCGGAATTTTTCCAAGGGTATTCTCTCTGTGTATTTAAATGGGATTGGCTATATCTACACGAGCCGAGTGGAGCGGAATTTTTCCAAGGGTATTCTCTCTGTGTATTTAAATGGGAGTGACTATCTACACGAGCCGAGTCGACCCGCGCGGAGCCGAATTTTTTCCAATCTGTGAGAGCATACTGGAACGGGTCGACTTGGCTCCGCTCTGCACGGGTCGGGTAAATATAGCCACAGATCTCGACCAGAAAGAAGGTTCGGTCTCTTTTCACTCGTCTTCCATGATGATTTTTCAATTCACGGTAGTTGTGACAGCAGTAGCAGGAAATCCAGACTAACTTTTAGTGAAGTGGAATGCGCGCGCATCCTTCCGTCACATGTCAGAACGGTGCGAGTCTGTTAGATTTAGTCACTACTACAGATTTCCTCGACGGACCGTCTCCGCTTGGCTCGTGTAAGTTTAGCTGAAGCAGTTCCTGCGAGAATCGCTAGTATAAGGGCTCAGCCACTCCCTCTCGATACGTCTGGTTCTACGCTGTGATGTCACAGGGTTGTCACTCGTTCCACCACTGCTTTGCATTAGCCGGTAGCATGTATTTAGCACTTAATAACCCCCATGATACTTTTAGCCCAAGGAGGCTAAGCAGATTTTCAGTCATCTTTTAATGTTATTTAACTTTGCATGACAATTTTCAAGGTTTTAATCAAATTTTGGTTTAGTATTTTATATATTACTTATGTAGCCTTTCTCTAGCCTGTATAAGTACATTAATAGGTTTGTACAGTAATTGTAAAAAATATTTCTGTAGGCTTGAACTAAACATTGATTTTGAAAATTTTGTAAATATTTCAATGTTTACACGAAATAATTGTTTTAAATATTAATAAATCACTAACTTAAATTCTTTTTTATAGTTAAATCAAAATGTTTCTCGGGTGTAGGTGTATACAAATTTGTTCTTTCCTTAGTATAGTAAAATAGTAAATTAATATATTTGGGACTAACAACTTACTTCAAAAGGATCTGCCAGAACAAAGTTGAATGGCCACCATTTCCAAGGTTAATCTTACAGGTATTAAAATATGAAATTTTTCTACAAATTAGGCACTGTATTTTTTAATTTATATTTCTATCACTTTAAAACTTTATGAAATTAAGATTTACGGAATGAAATTTGATCAATCAGATACTATTGTTAATTCATAATAATTATGTATATAATAACCAATTCTGAAACAAATTTTGCCAGGGTCGGCAAGAGTTTAAAAAAATTGTGTTGAATTTCTTAAGGAGTTTTAAGTTAACTTAAAATTGTAATGCAGACTGTTGGACGTTCTTTTAGATCAACTTAAAAATCTATTTTATATTTGATTTCCATAAGTAGTACCTAGTATTAGTACTACTAATACTATTAACTATTATACTTTAACTATTGCCACCTAAAAATAGATTCAGTAGCTTTGTTTGAAATTCTCTTTTTTTACCCAAAACTAACACCATAAATAACAAATATTAAACAATTTAAAATTTAGAACACCTAAATTTTTATTTTTAAAACACCTATTACAAACAACAGGTGGGGCTTCATTGGGAAAAGCCAAGGCCGCACTGGTGGATAACCGCGGCTGACAACCCTATGACGTCACGTGGTCAACATCTCCCTCTCCTCACCGACATCGGTGGCGATGGCCAAACTTCAAAAGAGTGGCTGAGCCCTTCTATTCTTGCCGGCCCTGAAGCCGAAGCTTGATACACGATTTGAAAGCACCCCACCTACTAGCCTTCCTCATAAGTTTCTATTATTTGTAATGCACCTAGACAGCCTAACTGAATGGTGTCCATTTCACACAGTGGTGGTCCACGGCTTCATTTGGGGGGGGGGGGGGGGTTTATCAAACTAAAAGAATCTAATTTGGGAGCATTTTCATGTTAAAATTTTCCTTCAGTATTTTATGTTTTTTACAAGATTTTTTAAATCTTACTTAAATTAGTTAAATTTATATTGAGTGTCCTTAGGTCTAATGCTAGAGAGAAAGTCTAAGGTTTCCTCCTGATTTTTCGAATCTCTCAATCACTTGGTTGAGTTCAATAGGTAGGCTATATCGTAGTGTATATATAAGAGAACCAACCTTTTCTGAAGTAGTAGTAGTTCTTGTCCACTACTTCAAGTGCCTTAAGGGCCATGCTATACGTGCACTATTAGCACTGATAACGCTGAAAACCAGGCGCTGCCAAGTTATGATGTTGAAAGAGTGTCGTCAACCCGGGACTCTGTCAACGTGGCGTCACTCACTTCCAAGATGGACATCATTCAGTTAGGGTGTCTAGGTGTATTAAAAATAGTATAAACATATGAGGAATTGTGTAAGAGGAAGGGTAGACGATGGGGCATTGTCTTACCAACCTCATTTCAGCATTTAGCTTTCAATTATTTTTTGCTATAATCCTTTGGCTTAATGTCATAAAGAGGTGGCTGTTGTTCGATAGCGTAAATAATTTTTTCCATATCAAACATTTTGTCACTTTACAGTACACAATAACCACTTGGAAATAAACAATAACAACTAGAACCAGAAGTCGATACTGACTACTGTGGCCTCTCTGGTCTGCGCTGAGAGTGCAAGTGCGTGTTGAAAGCACTCCGTATAACTTCGTTCGGCATTGATAGCGCCCGGTTAACGCCGATTTGCCAGCGTTTATAGCGCTCGTATAACATAAAGCGACGTTGAAAACGTGGCGCTAACAGCACTCGTAAAACACGGCCTAAGGAAGACATTTCTTACACTACATTTCCGCACTTGCACTGCTGACTGGCAAGGTACACAAAACTTTAATAAGCGTGTGGATGATGGAGAAAACATCTTTGTCACAAATATTTAGTAATGCTCGGTAAAAAAAAAAACGTGAATTTCATGCAAGTTGCTTAGTCCTACATTGATTACTGTAGTTAATTTCGGTATGGACTCCTTTTTATATTCTTCCAAAGAATTGTACACTGTACAATACTCTATAACATACAGTACTTTGTTGGAAGTGCGAGTAAAAAAAATTTATCAAAGACCGGTACGTACGTATTGTACGGAGGCCACTAATTTTAAACGTTGCTAGGTTATTGCAACAAAAATGAAAGCATTAAAAAAAAATACCCCTATAGTTAAAAAAAAACTGGCCGGCGATCGTTTTGCGTTAGTGAATTGTCGGCAATGGCTTGTAGCACACCAACTACCGATGAGTGCCATGACTAAAGACTATAGGTTAGTACCTTTCAGGCTATTTGTTTTAATGCTTGCATTTTTGTTGCAATTATAAGGGTTCAATTTATGAAACTCTTATTCCCGGTTCGTTCACTAAATTGGCTAGTTAGTTAAATGGGTAAGGAACAAATCAATAATAATAAATCAGTGGGTCAGTGACAGAATGCTTATCTCTATATTTACCCACACAATATAATAATACAAATATATATGATTTGATACATTAGCCTACCGCATACATTTCTTTTACTAGGTATTGACTTTTACAAGTCAGACTGGATTTACGGTACCGGCAGCTAAAGCAAGTTACGTTTATGTTAATAACCCCAAAACTCTGAATACAATGTGACTTTCACAATAGACCAAAATACTTTGCTTTGCTCACTCAGTCTGTTGTCTTCAACAAGTCCTGTACTTCCTTCACTCGAGATCTCGTCCCAATGGTCCAAACTTTGATCTGAGCAGAAATCCTCGTCTCGATCTCCCGGCCGCACTTTTCACTACGAACTGGCAGCTCATCGGCTCAATGGTCACCAGATGTTCTCGATGTGTTACCAACGTCGTGCTTTTAACGTACTTTATAACTTGGAAATTTAACTCCCAGTTTTCAGCGATATCAACGCGGTGCTATCAGTCAACTCATGAACCAGACCGCCGGGAGTCGAACATCATTGTTAGAAAACCATGATTGCATAAGGCAGGGATAATTTTTATTTCAAAAAGAACAATTATTTTTTTTTGTGATCACATCACGAATTTAATCATAAATGTAATTTTTAATTGAATATCAACTACGTATTCAACGATCGATTAGTTTAAAATAAAATCTACATTACTAAAAAGACCTTCTGGGAGGGACAGGTTCCGTTCGCCCCCCTTCCCCCCGTCTGTGCGCCACTGATATCATCTGCATAATATGTGGTTTATTTTGTTGTTAATATTATTTGAATGTTAGTAGAATGTTTTGACAATGCCTATTGCATTCACAAATGTTTAGTGGCACAATAAACATAATATTAATTAATCACAATAATATACATTTTGTGTGATTAATAACTGTGTAGGCTGTATAATAAACTTGGTAAAATTTTCCACAACCCTTTTTGATTTAGTAAGCTTTTGCTCAAAAAACTACTTTTACATATTGTTGGTTGAAGGTCTTTGTAAATGTTACAGCACTGCTTACCTCTGCCGACAAGGAGATGGGAACCGTGTTGTTTTAAAGCAGATTGTAGTGGGCCACTTGAATGATAAAGAACTGAAGGTATGTCGGACTGTTTTACAATTATTTTTGTCACATTTTTATTTAAACTCAATATATTGCTATTGCAAGTAAATTAATTAATTGTATATACATTTTACTTATTGATAAACAGATATAGCTCTAAGTAAATTACAATCTTCATGATGCTATACATTTAAAATATACAAGGGTAAGTCAATAAGTAAAGTGAAATTGAAAAATCTATATATTTATTGTACTTATTTAAACAGTAGTAGCATTACTTTTCAACATAATCCCCTCCTACTTCTGTGCACTTAGCCCATCTTTTAACGAGTATTTTAATTCCTTCCTGGAAGAAGGTTGTTGGTCTTGTGTTCTGAAAATTTTGCACCGCTTCATTGGCCTATTCATTAGATCGATAATAATTCCCTCGCAATTGTTCTTTTAATGGGACAAAAAGATGCTTAGAGCAAGGTCCGGACTATATGTAGTGTGGTCCAACAGCTGAAAACTAAGATTTTGAAGGCACAGGACTGTGTTTTGATTTTTGGGCTCAATAAACGCAGTAGCTCACAGCAGTTGCCACTATTTATTGTGTGATCTTTAGGTTTGAAGTCAACCAAAATTGGACCTTGCCATATCCCAGAATTTCAAGATTATAACCTTTTCTGCAGAAATCTGAGTTTTGAACTTTTTGGGAGATGAAGGATGTTTCCACACCAAAATTTGTCGCTTACTGTCTGGTTCAAAATGATGGACCTATGACTTATCAATGGTAACTATTCGGTTAAGAAATGAGCCTCCTTCTTCATAACCTTCTAAATGCTTCTGGGAAATTTTCAAACGATTGTCTTTGTGGATGCTGGTCAATTGACGTGGAACCGAGCGAGCACAGACTTTTTGAAAGTTTAAAGAATCGTGGATGATTGAATATGCTGAGCCATTTCTCACTTGCAATTTCATCAACTGTAATTCGTCGATTATCGAGAATCATTTGTTTAACCGCTTCAATGTTGTCATTAGTCTTTGAAGTGGAAGGCCTACCAGACCGATGTTCATCACACATAGAAATCCTACCACTTTTAAAGTGATCAATCCGTTGGTAGATCTTGCTTCCACTTAAACAACTCTCCATATTGCTGGTGCATTCGATGAATAATCTCTGCTGGTTTCACACCTTCTGAATTGAAGAAACGTATCACTGCTCGCATTTCTTCCTTGGTGCAATCAGACAAAGGAGAACTCATTTCACACAGTCTTTTAAACACAGTTAATTACAAGTAGCTAACAATGAAACAATACTTTTAATGAACAGCTGATAGATGTTATGAGTTGTAGCAAAATAATCAGTGCTGCCATACATGTGATTCGGAGGGAAATCAAAAGTTCTCTTGACATTTGACAATATGGGTGTTAGGGCAATACTTAGAATATTAAAGCGTTGATTTCAGGCACTGATTTTATTTTTGCCTTAAAGTCTCAAAACAAGAAAATTAATTAACTCAAGAAAACCTCAATCTAACTTCAATAGTATTTATAAGCCTAAAGAGAATTTAGGAAATTGTTTTTTCTAAATTTTTAACTGATTGTGTTAAAAATAAGTACTTTTTAGTGGCGGAGTGAGTGTGGCTCCAGGGTGCTTGGCCTCGGGGGAGGGGGAATGTTTGAAATAGTACATTATGATGCAATGTGAGGTCTAAATCTGTTATTAGGAGTCAAGCGAAAGATTTTTAGAATGAGTCGTAGGCGTATGCTCACGTCTGGCTGTTGTGACAGGAACTTTAGTTAGTTGGAAAACCTGTTATTGGTACCTACTACTTAAGGTTGACTCATGGGCTGTGAGGCTTTCAGCACAGTATAGTAAAATCCGGTTGGAGGCTACACTACAATCCAGCTCAAAGCTTATAATATATTTCTGTACCGAGTGTCTGAGTGCTGACGAGTAACAAAAGCACGTCATTTATGGTGGGGGTTAAAACTAGGTAAATGGGACCACGCGTGAATGCTATTACCTGCTTGAAAAAAAAAAAAAAATTGTAGCACAATATCGCTGGAACGTCTGAGCTCTTTGGCGACAAAATCTATGGAAGAACGAGAGCGAGGCGTGTTGATTTTAGTAATATGTTAACTACATTCGCAGCTGAAAAGTCAAGGAAATAATTATTTTAAAATTGAAAGAACTTTAAATGTAAAGCTTTTTTTATAAATTTTATTTACAAAATATTTAAAAAGAACATTATGTGAGTAAAACAACAATTTTGATATATACAGAGAGTCCCGCTACTAGACCCTTCTACATTACCAAAAGTCTGGATTAAACGAAATGTACCCTAAAATACATCTAATACAAGTTGTAGATGGGTAATTTATAAAAATCTATTTTTTATAAATACAACTTTTTCTACAGCTTAAATTTAGTTTTAATACTACCGAATTTTGCTGATGTAGGATTAACCAAATTAAAGAACTTTGTAAAATAAAATTCAAAATATAATGATTTATTGACAGTTAAGGCCTAATTAAAAATTTGGAAAAGGAAAACACTACACATTTTTGAACCGCACTATAAAATAAAATTACATTGTTTGTACAAAGCTTGGAGTTTTTCCTTTTAGGTGCCATTTCCATACACAAACACTCCCACTGAACGGTACGTAAAAACAAGAATCACCCAATTAGTACAGGTTGCATGCGCCGACTTCTTTGTCTGTATTTTCTAATTGTAGTCAACTGCGGTCTTAAACTCCCTGATAGAAATAGTAAAATCTTTGTTTTAAACCTCGTCCGGATTAACCAAATTCCCGGATCAATGGGGTCCGGATTAGCCGGGCTCTACTGTATTATTATTTATTCATTTGAGTTAACGTTAAATGTATCAACATTAAATAAATGTATTAGCAAAACAATTCAATTTCATTTTACGTTCATTAGCACTGGATGGGTTTTCATGTTACACATTTATAAAATGCTATAAAACATTATGTGTGTAAAATAAAAATTGTTATATAATTTATTCATTTGAGTTTTCGTTACACTATAAATGTTTTACCAAAACAATTAAATTTAATTTTAAGTTTATTAGCATTGGTTATATTTACCTAATTGCCGCCCTGTCACTCATATACTCTCTACTCTCATGGTATGAAAGAGTAGAAATTTTTTTAAAAGAGTTAGATTATACAAAGTCTGAACTAGAAGCTTGTTTGTATACTAAAACTAAAAATAAGTTTATGGCAATTGTTGTCATATATGTTTATTATTTTTTCATTTTTTCAAATGACATCAGAGAAAGAGATATCTTAAAGGTTGAACTAGGATTAAAATTTAAAATAAAAGATTTGGGTCAGGTTAAACAATGTCTTGGTATGAGAGTTAATATTGATAAAGATACAAATATTGTTACTTTGGATCAGGAACAATATATAAGTCAGATATTAGAACGTTTTCATATGTTAGATTGTAAACCAGTTTGTACTCCTACAGTATTGAAACAAATATAAATCTTAGTAAAGATAATGATAGCTGTAAGATCCAAGTTCCTTATCAACAACTTATCGGAAGTTTAATGTATGTAGCCATGTTAACGAGGCCTGGCATTGACTTTGCAGTTAGTTATTTAAGTTAATTTAACAATTGTTATAATGAAAGTCATTGGATGCAAGCAAAAAGAATTTTAAAGTATTTACAGAAAACTAAATGTTATGGATTAAGATTTTGTAATGATAATTCTGAATTGGTAGGTTTTGTTGATGCTGATTGGGCAAGTAATACGTATGATAGAAAGTCTTATACAGGGTTTTGTTTTAAATTTTTTGGTAGTGCAATATCCTGGGAAAGTAGAAAGCAAAAGACAGTTGCTTTATCTAGTACTGAAGCTGAATATATGGCTATGTCGGAGGCTTCAAAAGAGGCAATCTATTCACAAAAATTATTGTTTGAATTGACTGGAAATGAAAAATGTATTACTTTGTTTAATGACAATCAGATTGCTCAATCCTATATTTCATAAAAGATCTAAGCACATTGATGTGAGATATCATTTTTTAAGAGATAAAATATCTAATAATTTAGTAAAATTAGAATATCTTGAGACAGCTAATATGCCTGCAGATATTTTAACAAAAGGAGTAAGTTCAGAAAAACATTTTAAATTTCTAGAAGTATTGGGTATTGTTCCTCTTAGCATTAAGTAAACTGTTTAATATTGTCTAATATTAGTTCATATTTTTTGTGCTAGTGGGAGTGTTGTAAATTAGCACAAAATATATCATATAAAGATGATAATCTATGTTCATTATTGTATAGGCCTATCTGTGCCTAATTGTTAATAAAGTTAGTCTGTGTTAACTTGACCTAGTATAGTTCATTTTTTTAACAGTTTTTTCTGAGGAAATATAAAATACAGTTTAACCAGATAGCCATTCTCATTTTATACATTATTCACCATTCAATTCTCTATTACTTGCACAGTGTGCTCTAAGGTAAACAGGAGGCAGAAAGAAATTGGTTTAACCTATTGGTTTTTTTTTATACAATGAAACCCTGTTATGTTTATTACCGCCTGATTTTAGAATACCAAATTTGCTTATGTGTTTTGAACAGTAAAGTAAGTTAAACAAGCACTAAACTAGCTTAGGTACTTAATTGCTACTATTAAAAAAAATATGAAGGTCACTAAACATTTGTAAACAAAACTACATCTAAGTTGGAAACTTAAACTAGTTGACAATAATAAGTAAGCATAATTTATTTAAATTAATAAAACTAAAAACGCTAAAATTATAAAGTAAAGAAAGCTCTCAAAGTAAACACAGAGAAGTAAGAAAAATATAATTTATTATTTTAAAAGCATTGTATGAGTATCCAAGTCACTAATATGATAATATTTTTACCTTATCATACAATGCTTTTAAAATTACAAGCTGGTCAAGCATCCATAGTATTTAAGTTCCAGAACTTTAAATTAAGGTTATTAAAAACTAACCTTAACATAAAATTCAACAAGTTATGTATTGCTCATGATGTGACACCGAAATATGTCAATATAAAGATAACCAACATTTCTAAGACAGCAATTAAAATAAAAGAACGCGCCGAAACAATGTGGCTCAAACAAGAATTAAAATCTTTATATTCCAAAAAGGCGAGTCTAAATACGGAACTGTACAGGGCACATTTATTGTTACTTAATAGTTTCCACCCAGCTTTAATCGACAATATAATGGAGTTTGTCAATAACTATATTGGTCTTATCTTGAAACGTACTTTTGACAAACAAACGCAGAAGTTTCAGAGTCTCTTAAACAAACAATATCCAGAGAACAAAGTCCTATGCAAACACGAATTCTATGCACGAGTCTCAAACTTAACAGAAATTGATTTTGACAAAGATGAAATGGATGTACTCAATAAAGGCCTAAAGTACAATGTTCCTCATGCTAATAACAACCATATAGTTCACGAAATAATCAATGCCGAGTCTGTCATTAAATCGATACCCGACTATAAACTTCAAAACGAGTCTAGAGTGCTGATTACTAATAAACTGAATATCTGCCTGAATAAGAGTAAATATAATAATATGACGTACAGCGTACGTAATAAATTTGCACGTGAACATAGAACACTTAATAATATACAGGAGAAATTGAACAGCAATGCCGCCCTCGTCACTAAGGCCGATAAGGGTAATACAATGGTCATAATGTATAAAGATGTGTATATTTTTAAAACCTATGAGTTCATTAATGGCAATAACATTGAAACTCTAGCAACAGATCCGACCAAAGATTACGTCAAATCTCTGAATGCTGCGTTGAATTCTTGTACACATTTATTTGACTTACCTACACGCCACGCATTGAAACCCATAAACGCTCGTGCTCCCCAATTTACTGGTCTCCCCAAGATTCACAAACCTAACACGCCAATCAGACCACTCATTAATTACACTACCGCACCGGGTTACTGTACTGCAAAAAAATTAGTAAGTTTGATAAAAAGGTGTATTATTTTGGATAATAACCGCAGTGTCATTAATAGCATCGATTTTATCGATGGGATAAAAAACTTAAAACTGCAATCTAGTTATAAATTCGCATTGTTCGACATAGTGAATTTATATACGAATGTGCCTGTCCACGATACCATTGATATTTTAAGAGGTAATCTCATCAAGACGAACATTTTAAGTACTGATGCTGTACATGAACTGATCAACCTGTTAACTGTACTCCTCAAACAGAATTATTTTACTTTTGACGACAAATACTTCAGGCAGGCAGAAGGTTTAGCCATGGGCTCACAATTATCGGGTCTGTTAGCTAAATTAGTATGAAAACACTCACCTCTTTACAAAAAATAATAATAAATTATGTGAAAAAATTGTGCATTACACCCGTTATGTGGACGATACGTTTATTGTATATGACGGGACAATAAGACAAATCGAACAGTTGAAAAATTATTACAGCATAAACTAAAACATTCAATTTACCCTTGAAATTGAAACAGAACAAAAGTTAATTTTGTTGGATATTACTGTATCTAAACACAAGGACACATTTAAATATAATATCTATAGCAAACCGACCACCACGGACACCACAATCCATGCTGATTCACACCATCCTATCAACCAAAAAATGCAGCTTACAATAGCTTTGTACACCGATTACTTTCCGTACCACTTGAGGACGACGCTGGCAGTGCAGCAGTGGCCGCTCAACGATGTAAATCTTAGGAATAAATTATTATTCGGCATTTATGTTTAAATGTGTTTTTAAACGTTTTATAAAAGTGTTGTGTGTTTGTGTTTTTTATAAAGTGTGTTTTTAGTGTTTTATGTGTGCTTGACAATGGGAAAGCGTTCCCGAAACGCGTCGTATTAAGATTACTTAATCATTCTTCAGAAGTCACAAGACGGACAAATTTAACTAGGTAATATTTATTAATATATTATCTTCTATATTATTCAAAGTGACTTGGAAACCAAGAACTATGAAAATATCTGCATTTGTTCCCTTGTCCTACAACAAATACATTGTGTTAATACATTTTTCATCTGTGTTCATAAACATATTAAACAATACAGTACAGATCCCGCAATGTCAATTTGCGAAACATATACCCCCAGTTTATGTCTTTAAATGTAAACTAGTTTTTATATCTTACTATATTTATTACTTTTGAAATTTTTGTAATTACTTTTTAAAACATTAAAACGTACTATGTACTACACCACACACCACTATTTTAGTAAAATGTTTAATGTTTTAGGTTTAATATTTTTAGGTTTTGCTATTCATAAGAAACATTTCTACCTGTTTTTTTTTTAATCACTCTTCTGCGTTTGGGTGGATGTTGTTGAAGGTGTTGAGGAAAGTCAAATAATGTTGGCACGGTATTCGCTTTTAACATTCTTCTCAACCCGCCAACCTCAAAACAATCATCTTCAAAATGAGCACTGCATAGGGTTGCAGTTTTAGATGGTATAAAACCTTTTCTTTTAGTTGCTACTACCCATTTTTTCCTTAGTTCTGGGTTTTTCGGGAACCTGAGAAAAATGTTAGGACGCAGACAATAATAACATTTAGTTATTTAGAAACCAGCATTAGACTATAAGTAAAATGCAAATAAGCAGGCTGTTTTTTATTAAATCGTCAAATTTTATAAAAACAATAATACATACAATTACTGCATCACTATAAAAGTTCAGTTTAATGTACTTAAATAAGCTAATAGACACCTGAGATTTTTTTATGTTGCAAATGTCTTATGGGAGAATATGAATAAGTAACGTTAAAGTTAAAACAAGAACTGTACTTACATGTGAAACGATAAACCCAAGTTTTTTACATTATAGTTTTTGCAATTGTAAGCTGAACAATATGTAGGCATTGTAGAAACCTACAACTCCAACAAAACAATCCATAAATAATAACACCAAGACCGACATCAGACACATGGTGCATCGCACTGTGGCCGGCCGTCACAAATCCACTTGGAAGGAGTGGGGGGAGCGCTTACAGCATGGCTCGCATTCAACACTCCGTGGGCACTAGACTCCGCCTTCCAGTGTTTAGTTCTATGACCTCGGATTGTGAAAAACTCGAATTACACGGAATATGTAGAGGTTAAGATAAAACTACTACTTATAAAGTCCTCTTATCTCCGAAAAAATTAAAGTTTTATTAAATATACACTATTTTGTATTGAACACTGAGATAAAAAAGTAATTTTATACACAGTAAAAAATAGAAACTTACTTATTAATGAAATCATAAATAGTTTTTTGTTTAACTACACTGCAACGTTTACGAGCTGTGATGTCATACCAGGGGGATATGGCAGTGCCGGGAAAAGTTTGTTTCGATGTTATTTTTTTATATATAGTAGAACTTGGATAATTCGAACGTCTTTAATTCGAAATTACCAATAATTCGAAGTTTCGGTTCGGTCCCTTGAACTTGGATAAATAGGTCACTGTCTGGTAGAAAGGGGGCTGGACATAGGGGGTAGGACTTACGTGTTTATACACATATTGTAATTCTAGATGTGTTACTGGTTTCCAAGAATTTTGCCTTCCGAGAATTCTCTAGGTACCGATACTGTAGTTTGTCATTGATGCTCTGCCCAATCTATGTCTGTTGTTAAATCTCGACAAAACCTTTTGTAAACAGAACAGAACAATCATATTGTTTATTGACACTTGTACTGTGCATAACTCTATCCCACTTATATGAACAATGTTACGGTTATTTTTTTCCCTCCCCGAACATGACTTTAGTTGTACAACTAATGGATCAGGGCATTATAAAAAATGTTCAGCATTTATACCGGCGACTTATTATACAAACGCTCTTGACAGAATCATTCGAAAACAAAAATTTAAAGATCGGTATCCTTCAAGCAGCAAGAATGTTTCACAATGCATGGTCACATTCAATGCTATTTGTGACTCGAATTATACGGAACCTCGGATTATCAAGACTCGAATTACCGGGACTCTACTGTAATTGTAATGCAGTGTTTTTTTTTTCATTGTGTTTTTCATTGTCATGTTCGTAGTTGGCCTCTTTTTGAACTACCGTTCTATTTTAGTTATAACCACTCTTAAGTAGTGCTACATAATTAATCTTGTTCTTTCAAGTAGAGATACTACAATTATTAATAAATCTAAATTTGCTGCTGATATAAAGATAAAATCTTTTGCAATTTATTTAAACCACATTAATTAAAATTTAAAACTATTTAAAATTACGTTAGCTCCATGCAGCAAATATAACAATTTTGTCGTGAGAGGACCCCATAGTCCTTGTTTTATTTCCCAGGGGTGGGGGAGGCCTCAACTTAGCATCTAGCCGAGGGCCACCAATGGAGCCAGACCGGGCCTGCTTAAGATGACAACCCATCCGGGCTAGTAAAAAGGTGGTCAGTTTAATGCATAAGTACCCGCATTTCTATCTTTGTGTTAGTGGAACTTAATAAGGAAATTTTCTGATTCTAATTTTTTGTTTTCCAATATTACCACTAATGTATAGCCTCAATTTTAAAATCTTCGTAAAGCTAAGCCTCGGGCTACAAGTGACCTGCGGGCCACCTGATGTTATCCCCTGATCCAAACAAAAAAAAATGTCTAAATACTTAGCTGACACAAGAGCTAGTATAACTCAAGGGGAATATATTTGTAATGTCTTGTAAAAATACATGATCAGGTTTCATGAGTTTCTAGTTCCAGTAGCTAAGGTACGGCTGAGCCTATATATTTCTATATATTTTTTAGGACACAGAAGAAGAAGTGAAGATAATGTCCACACTAAACCATCCTCATGTAATTAAGTATTACAACAGTTTTATCGAAGATGGTTCGTTGGTCATCATCATGGAATATGCAACTAAAGGAACTTTGTGTGATTATTTAGCGGAAAAAAATGATAAATTGTTATCGCAAGAGGTAAGCTCTTAACACAATAATTGTAATAATACTTTATGAGTAGCGATGGTTTAACAGATTAAGAGTATACAATGAAGGAAAAATTTTCATTTGTACTAAGTAATTTGTGTTTTTTATTGTTCCGTATATTAAAAGGAAACAACAGAACCTTTATAGAGTGTTTGTATAATATAATTTATTTATTTACTACCAAATATTTATATACAAAATTAATATTAACAAAATCAAAAATAAAAACAGTTCTTTCTTGGCTTAAAAAGAAATGGCAATATTTTTATCTAAATCTATATCTAGCAACGAACGAGCAAAATAGAGATCTCCTAGGCATTGCCTGTTTGAGACTTCCATCTTGTTATTTTGTATTAAACGACAAAATGAAAAGAGAGTTTGGTGTCGCTGTTCAACCAGCCCAACAACAAAATTATATACTTTGAAATTATAAATTTACAAAAAACCAATAAAACATTAATTAATACCTGCAGGGTAGTCGTAGCCTTATAAAAACCAATATTTGATCACTGTACATAATAATTCTACAGAATAATATGGTATTGGTACTAAAGGAAAACAAAAAAGAATTGAGTTTATCGTTAGAAACAACTATGTGTCATCATCAACAATTTGGATGAAAGGAAAGCTTTTACATCTCTTAAAAGTGAATCCTCTCTAACATGTAATGAAACTAAATTGTATAGAGGCCTGGAGTGTTAAATGTAAAAGAGTGTTGGTATAAAGTCTTGTGTGAAACACAAAGAATCTTGGAATACTTTAGCAACTATTTTACATAGATTGTCTACCCCCATCACGCCAATAGTGAGCATAATCACTTTCCATTACCTCGTCAAGATCCTTGTTCTTCAAACAGAAGAGAGTTTACACAAATCTGTTGACGTAAAAATGTTTTTAAAATTATCTTTATTTTGTAATTTAAAAAAAATTATGGTTTTAATATATGTAAAATTAGAGACATATTAATTGTTTTTGAAGACATTGGGTCACAGTGGTAGAAATCAGGACTAAGTATAGGCCTAATATAAAATTGTGTGGTTAGATTATGATCTGAATCAGCGGTTTTATGTTTTGTAGGGCTGGAAGTGAATTCTCAGATTTTCCAGATAGTAAGTCGTATGTGTAACTAGCTTGGTTGAAATTGCCCCATACTTTCCAGCTATGTATCGTGCATCCTACAAGTATTTTATTAATATTATTGAACTTAACCTAAAATTGCGGTTGGTTGTATTAGGGGTAGGATTTTCAAATAATAATAATAATATTATATCTTAGAGTCAGATCAATAAAGACAGATCTTTCCGGGTTCAATCAGGTTAAACCTGATAAGGTCTGATCAATAATAATGAAACCAGTGGTTCAGTGTTAATACTTATTTTAACATTGATTTATTTGTACGCCCTTACATATCTTTTACTAGATATTACGTTCGCAAGACAGACTGAATCAAGACCTCGGTAAACAAAGCTACTGTATTTACTTCTGTTAAACTTCTAACTCCAAACTCAATGTGATACTATTGGTAGATTAAATGTCTTGTTTACTCACTCAAATCTCCAAATCTCGTTCTTCTGCCGAACTGGTTTCGTCAGTCGATCTCTGTCGAAGATCCCAAAACTCGTGAGATCTTTTCCGTAACATTGATCCGTCTTACGTTGTTCAGCTTCCGGCTTTACACTTAACAATAATTGGCCTAACTCATATCAACTCGGCCAACCTCCGGCCCAACGTCCTTATCAAACTGGCCTCGCTTCCGGTCCCACACTTTAGCAAACTGCCTCGAATCTAGATTAGAGTTATGCTTATATAACCCATCTAGCTTCCGTGTTGACAAACTACAAAATACTTCCGCCAAGCCCATCCTTCCTTATTATGCTTCCTTGTTTACCTCCATATCTGTCTTGCGCAATGCAACATCTTTACATACAAACTCCAACCAATATAGCTAATATAAATGCCTAATATATATCTACCCCATACCCTACCTATTTGTAACAGTTGCTATGGTAATGAATGTAAATGCATTCACGAAACGAGTGTTGGTTCAGTATAGCCTGAACATAAAATTGAGATGTTAAGCTTTAGATCTAAATCAGCAGTTTTATCTATAATATTTATGTAAAAACAGATGTTTGAATCATAAAACAGTTATAATTAATGACAGTGTACATTTTATACATATAATTGCTATGTGTTTTTAAGTAGTGAAAGAATAGTTTGATCTGAATTTCAATTTACCAGAAACCTAATTTCATGTATTGTAACAAACTCAGTATTTTGTTGCCAGAAAGTATTGCATTTCTTCGGACAACTATGTATGGCTCTAAAATACTTGCATGGGAAGAGGATACTTCATAGAGACATTACGACCAAAAATATTCTTCTCACAGGCTGCTACCGTCATGTTATCAAACTTACAGACTTCGGCTTATCCAAAGTACTGACTAGGTAAGATCAAGGGAGCAGAGACAATAATTTAGTTTTTAAGTACCTATTTCATGACAAGCTACAAAGAAGACATTCTGAAAGTGCATAATCTTCACTAACATTTTGGAGCTCTTAGGAATTACTTATAAATAGTGGCGGATCATAGCTAAAATTAGTGGGGGTGATGCACCAGAAAATGTTTAGCCTTTGTTTTAAAATTGTGTAAAAGGAAACGAAGATAAAATAAAATTTATTCAGAAATTTGATAAAACCCTAAAAGAACAAAATCAAGCATTTTTTACTTAGTTTAACCTTTAACGACAATAAGTTCTAACCTTCGCTAACACTAACTAAACTTTATATTCTTGATTTAAATTTAAACTAAGACATCGAGGTGTGATAAAAAAATACAGTGAATAATTTTATAACAAAGTAATAAGCTTAGAACTTGAATTATACTCCTTCAAAGTACTGTTCTTGGTTAGCAATGTACTTGTCCCAACGTTGAATCCATGACTTTAAGCATTACTGGAAGGCTTCTTTCGGAAAGGCTTTCAGCTGCGGGGTTGTGGCCATCTTAATATCATGAATGGTGTCAAATGGTTTTCCTTTTAGAACATTTTTTATTTTTGGGAAGAGCCAGAAGTCGCATGGTGTTAAATCTGGTGAGTAAGGTGGATGTGGCAGGTACACTTTTTCCGGCCAAAAACGCATGAATAAAAACTAATTGTGACATGGCGCATTGTCGTGATGATGAAGGAGCATTTTTCTGGTCTCTATTGCAAACATTCTAGTACTCCCTTGTAAAATTAGGAATTTACATTTTGTTACCCTTGGGTCAATTTCGTCTCTGGGCCATAGGCCCAACTGTCATCTCCAGTTACAATTTTGGCCATGAAGTTCAGATCTGAATGAAGACGATCTTTCAATTCCTTTCAAACTGAGACACGATTTTCCTTCTCTAGAAAAGGTCTGGAAACAAATTTTGCACTCACTCGTTTCATTTGCCAATTATCGGTTAAAATGCTTGCATGGTACGAGATGCACTTGAATAGTCATTCGCCTATTTGAACGAACAAGTTTGGCTACTTTTTGCACGTTTTCATCTGTTTTTGAGGTCCAATGATGTCCCAACCGTTCTTCGTCTTCAACCGACTCATTTCCTCTTTATAATCGTTCATACCACTTCTAAACAGTCTTCAGCGTTACCACATTATCACCATAGACTGATTTTATCATTTCGTGAGCTTCTTTGGCACTTTTTTGCAACTTGAAACAAAACCTTATGTTATGCGTTGTTCGAAATCCATGATGCACGACAGAATGGTAAACACGACCTCAGTCTAGTGGCTGAGGAAGCTGTGTTCAAACTTGTCACTGCCTGTATCAACAGATCAGAATATCGTACATATTAGATCAAATGGTTGTAGCATCAGCAGTTCTGCTATAAAAATTCATTCACCATATTTTTGATTACACTTCATATTTTTGCACTTTAAGAAGCATCATGTTCTGCTTGTGCAATGTAAATCTGTTACTTCACCTGTCTGATAAATGTCTAGTAAATACATTTATTTCTTCTAAAAACATAGCCTTATTACCACAAGTAAACCAAAAAATACTTTCCACCAGAGCGATAGTGCTCTCTCTCACTCGCAACCTCGTGTGGCACTTCACAGTTCCATACATAGATTTTTATATCTTTTTCAAAAAATGGGGGATGGCTACTGACATTAAGCTTGAGAATTATGTACAAGTATAAAGAAAAAATAACTGTTTATATTAAATGTTATCGATAATGTCAAGTAGAAGTAGGGGGTGCTACAGTTCCACAGTGCCTGTAAGCGAGCCACTACTTTATATAAAAAACATCCACTACACAATGGTTAAAATAATGACACTGCTATTATATTAGCATATTGTTTTGCACATATCCAGAGCATAAGATATTAGAGGTTGAACTCAACCTCAAAACCTTCATTGATATTCAATTAATTGTTGAATATGATATAATGTTTTATTATTTCAATCATTGATGTACCAGATGTATATATTTTTAATCTATACTTATGTCGTAAAGGGATAAAAAGGTTTTTTCAACAAAAAAGGCAAATTTCTAGAGTTCTCTCTGGCTAATTTGAACATTTTTGTGTTCTCAAAATAGTCTTGTTAAATAAATTTTAAAACCTACTGGAAGCAGAAAAACAGTTTGTGAGAAGGACAGTGATTTTTAAAAGTTTACTGCAAATAAGAAAAAGAAAAATATATGTATTTTTAACTTTTCAACTCAATTAATTGTTTTTGATTTAATAATGTACCAAAAAACCTCAGTGGGCTTAAAATTATCCTCAAAAGAGCATCGCTAAATTCTGAAAATTTTTTTAATATCATTAAAAATAAATGATATTTCAAGTCTTAACAACTAAATTTTTAAAAAATTTGTTCTTTTTTTAGCACTGTTCCTTAATTTGGGTTAAGTTTTAAAATTAGGTATCATTGACTTTTCAGGCCTCTGGTACCAAATTTCAAAATACTTCAAATTAACAATTGGGCAGTGTAGTTTCTAAATGTAATGTTACAGCAAGAGTCAAGGATCTAGCCTAGTAGGAACACCTTGCTACCTGTCTCCGGAGCTGTGTCAAGGAAGAAATTATGGTACTCACAGTGATATGTGGGCTCTGGGCTGTGTGCTATACAACATGTGTACATTGAAGCAAGCTTTCCAAGCTCCTGTAAGTCTTCACCTTAATACTCTGCAACTAATAATTTTGTTTCATAAATTGGTCTTCTTTAACCCTGATCCTGTCGGACGTCTCATTAGAGACTTCTCAGTGCGCCGCAGTAGTCAATTGAGTAGTCTGAGACAATTCAACTTGTATTGAATATTTCACACACTAAAAAAAATCCAATCTCAATAAAACAAAAACCATTGGAAAGGAAATGTTTTAAACTTTAATTTTTGTATTTAAAAATTTGTTCTAAAACGTATATTTACATATACGTAATCATCGTTTTAAAATTTTAGCTGCCTAAACATCTGATGCCATGCAAGAAAACACAAAGAAATGTCGCAATCTAGTCACTTTTTTAAAGAAACAGACTTATTTTGAGATATATAAGATAAAAGATAAAGATACCATTGAATTCGTCAAGTTTAAACTGTCTAACACTGCTTTCTAATCATTCGTCACTCTTATACAATACAATACAAATATATTATATTGTCTTTAAACAACAAAGTTGCAATTGGCATGGTCAGTAAGGCACAGTAACATAAAGTAACAGTAAAAAACATAATATATAATATATACATTGTGGCGACGCAATCAATGGTTTGTCGTCCAAACACGCTTAATTCAGCAATGCACTGACTGTCAAATTAAAACGCATCATGACAACTCCCAGATTGATTAACATCTATAAACTTAGATAAAAGTGGACTGTATTGGAAAGAGTAAAACTGTCAGCCTTACAATTTAATTTTAATAATAATCTAAATGCAATTAATGTCACACTATGAGGAAACGGGGTCAAAGTAACGACCAACATTTGACATTACAATATAATCGTTTAATGATTATTCTTGACAAATTAAATACTGCGTCAAATGATTTATATTTATTATTGAAAGACAATTAATAAGATTTTGCTTCTAAAGTTAACCAAAACATAATCTGTGAAATAAATAATCTTTTGCACTGACATCTATCAGCATTTATATAGTAATCTTTGTAATACGTATGCGATTAATTGTATAGCCAAAATATGAACATAACATAAACATAAGAAAACAAGGCACCTTGCCAAAATGGTACTTAACCTAATTATAATTATAACTAAAATACCTATATACGTATAATTGCAGAACTGTCTGGGCCAATTGGTACACAATTTAACTGTTCATAAACCAAAGAATGTCACTGTTAATGTTCACAATTTCCAACCTGTACAGGTATGCAACTCAATCGTTGTACGCTAGTAATATTTTGAATTCGTTAAAACACTTGATTGACAATATGTCGAAACTATTTTGTTGGTAACCCGAGTTATCGTAATAGGATAAAACGGGATTGTATGTCTCTGAGAATTAATTGACTGCAGAAACATCGGCAATATTATTGATATAGAAAGTGAACGACACACTGCGCGGCAACGTGGTCCTTCAACAGCTGAGATTGTACGATTACAGTAGTTATTGTTCATGTAGAGTCTAACGTCTAACTAACTGTACCTTGCTTTGAATTAGACTAAAGTTCGCCACAGACATGTCACCGGTTAGGCTAGTAGCCATTCAAAAAACATCAAACATACTTATAATTTAAAAAACATTAGAATGCTGAAACATACCGCCCACCGAAATCTCTTATGAGATTTCTACTACTGCGTGATCAAAAGCTATCGTTTGAGAGAGGTAGCAAAGGGATCAGTTTAACTGCAGGTCTGGTGAGTGTGCATGTTGTGTTCGAACAGTGAGAACTCGTACTATGCCATCTTCACTAGGATGTAGTTGTACAATGCGTGCTAATGGCCATTGAAGAAGGGGAGTATTCGACTCTTTGAGCAATACTACATCACCAATTTGTGGATTTGGATTTGGTTTCGTCCACTTATTTCATCTCTGCAGAGTGGTCAAGTATTCTAGCCTCCATCTTGTCCAGAAATGGTGAGTCATCTTTTGGAGGTGTTGCCATCGCGAGAGGCGAGAGTCATGGAGATGCAGAAGCGATGGTTGAGGTGGCGTTAGCAGTGGACCGCCAACCAGGAAATGAGCGGGAGACAGATAATTGATCTCATTTGGGCTGTGAGATAAACTGCCCAATAGTCTCGAGTTGAGGACGGCTTCAATCCTGTTGAGCAGCGTATACATTTCTTCGTAGGTCAGAGGCGTGTCACCAGCTACATTGCGTAGAACCATTTTCGTAGATTTGACAGCAGCTTCCCAGAGCCCTCCGAAATGTGGTGCATGGGGTGGATTAAAATTCCACTGAATTTCTTGTTGAATAACAGTCTCATGAATGGCGGCTTGAGTCAAATTATTACGATACCAATTGCCTAACTCCCGAAGTCTATTAGCAGCTCCTTGGAAATTGGTTCCGCAATCTGAATATACTTGCTCTGGTAATCCTAGGCGAGAAAATCGATGAAATGGCGCTAAGAAAGCATCTGTTGTAAGGGAGGTTACCAATTCAAGATGCACAGCTTTGGTGGCTAAGCAAACGAAGAGACATATGTAAACCTTAGAAGTGATAGCCTTTCTGCGTAGAGATTCCCTCATGGTGAGAGGGCCAGCAAAGTCAACTCCAACATGTAAAAATGCTTTGCTAGGGGTGACTCGTGGTGTTGGCAAATCGGCTATTTTAGGAGTGAATGTTTTAGCCTTTTCCTTGTAACATGTTAAACATTGAAAAGTGCGTTGACGAACGAGACTCCTCAAGGATGGTATCCAGAATTTCAATTGCAACAAAGCTTGTAGTAATGCAGGTCCGGGATGCAGGTAGAGGCGATGATAATAATCGACCAGCAGAATAGAAAAGTGCGATTTAGGTAGAAGTATAGGATGTTTGTGATAGTAAGAGATATCAGCTTTATTCGACCGTCCGCCCACCCTAAGGACACCTACTTCGTCAACGAAAGGCGAGAGATTGTTGAAACGTTTAAAAACATCCTCATCATGATACCTGTCATTTTGGTAGAAATAATGTCGTTGAATAAGTTTGCTGCAACAGAGAAGTGTATCTCGAATTTCACTTAAATGAAGAGGCCCTTGCTTTCAAACTTGTTTCATCATTCGTGCCTGACAGTTGTGAAGAAATCTTCGGGTCCAGGAGAGGACTCGAAGTAGTTTAGGGTACGAGGAATAACTCAACATTAACGTTATCAGTGCTGATTCAGTCGAGGTTGCCATGCATACTTGAGGTTCCGTTTTCATTTCAGGCAAGTCAGCTTGAGAATAGCTTATATTGGACCGAGGCCAAGTGTCTTCGGTTAACTTCAACCACTTAGGTCCGTACCAAGGCGTATTAAAGAAGGTGTGTGCATCGAGGAGCGTGAACTCGTCTGGCCTGCGCAGCTACGTCACGTGCTACACACTGAACCAGCAGTTCCGAGCGCAATTGTAAGCTTTTGCTCAAACTGCGAATTAAATACTTTATGGTTGTCTAAAAATTATGTTTTTGGTATCGATGGAAAGGTAATAAAGTGAGCATTAAAATGATCTATGTCCATGGTCAAATATTTCTAGGCGTATAATTTTGAAACAAGCCTAAATCTAATATACGGGTTTGAATAACATAAAAACTACTCTAAGTGAGGAAGTTTTTTACTATTACTTTCGGGAGGCATTCAAAGACATAGAAATGTAGAGAATAAAATGTAGTAAATACTGACATCAATTTTGTTTATGAAAGTTATAGCTGTCCTACATAATAAGATTGTAATTAAAACCATAGTTACTATCTTCTTGTGGCAATTGAATGTACGCTAATCTAATTTGTTATTAGTTCTCATTTCTCTTCGTTATTTATTATTCACATTGTTGTGAACAGGTAAATTTTGTTTAATGTATAAATATGAATTTTTAAAGAGTTGGCAAATTTAAGTAGCTCTATAGGGTAAAACCTTTTACCATCAATAAGATAGTGATTTTTTAAATTTATTGGTTTTGTTATGTTTACTAGGCCTACTATTACTAGTAGGCTATTAAATTTACTTTTCAAAAATTGAAATTATCTAAAATTGTGATTGTTTAGTTAGCCTACCCAAGGATAAATAATAAATCAAAATTAATATAAACTAATTATCAATGAAATAATTAAAAAAATAGTAGCCTAGTCTAGGTGATAAATAAAAGGTCGTGGTGAATACAACATTGAGTTTTATTTCAGTATTAACCCTAGATTACTTATGTCAAAAATTAGTCACAGGATTACTTATTTATCGTAAATTTGACTACTAACAAATATATTTTTTTTTACTGTACTAAAATAATTTCGTAATTATTTTTTTAAACTGTAATTGTATCCTAGCATATTTCAGGCTATATATATATATATATTTTTAAAGAGTTATACATCAAATAAATAAAATAATTTGTACCACCAATATTTTATTTTTGTTACTCTTTAAAATTGTTTAATAACATACAACAGCATTTCAGTTACGGCTTAAATTCTGTCCACTTCAAACATAAAACAATGTTAATACTCTAAAAATATATGTTTTAACTGTCTAAGCGTCAGGCACTTTTTTACTGCTTGTACACTTGTCATTATCACTTAGATAGAATGTATCCTATTCAAGTAAAGTGTACACTATTATACATTTTATTGTTCAGGAAAGTATGGAGAACATTGCCATGTGAACAAAATATTTAAACAAATTTCTCTAACTATTTTTTGGTTTCAAAAGAAAAAAAACAGATTGGTAAACCAAAGTTTCAAAAGTAAGGGTTTTAGAAAAATACTACACAATTTTTTAGTTATAAATCCAACATATACAAAAATAAGGGAAACCCCTGCGTGCTCCGCAAGCCAACCTCGTTGGAACCTTCTACAACATAATCATTTTATGTTTTATTTATAATAATTGTTTAGGATTCATAATAACTCCAAAGCTAAGATGGTAAATAATGTTAAATGTTCAAATCAAATTTTTCGTATATTTTATAACAGCAGTTATAATAAAGGTTAAAAGAACCAGCAAGGCTCAGGTCTATACCTACTTTAATAAAAACCTAACCTAAAAGTTTAAAATACAAATAATTGCTTCAAAGTATGAAATCAGCTGTTAATGGAAATATTGGAGCAAACAGTAATTTTATTCAATTGGTCGCTGTGGTATTGAATGTAAATACATGTGTTGGTTCATCATTCTAGGTCTAACCTAAGATTTTTTCCGACTAAATTTACAAATATTGAAATACAAAATGTTTTTATTAACATTAATTATAGCCTATGTTAATCAGGGATAGTGTAGCTTCTTATTTCGTAGATCAACATTTCTTGGGAACCGATGAAACCTTACTCGTAAAAAGCTGTCTTTTTTGTTTGAGTTACCGAAGCCAAACATGGCACAAAAATGCATTATAATTAATGGTTATTAATTATAAGAAATGTATTACAATAATACACTATGTTGCCTATAATTAATAACATAATATGACGTCAAAAGAGCTTGAAGGTCGTACAGGTTTCGGCGGTAAATATGCTGAAGGAGTCTAGACTGGAGCTCCGACTGTGTAGCACCCTACGTCACGGGTAGGCTAGAGTGGAGGGAGAAGCTGCGTATGCACACACCTTCTTTAATACGCCTTGGGTCCGTACCACCAAAGGTCGTGAGGAATAAGTTTTTCTGGTAGAAGTCCTCTTGATCCAACATCACTCGGGTTGTCAGTAGAGATAACATGTCTCCACCAGGTAATGTCCGTGAGATCCGAAATAGAAGACACGCGATTAGCAACAAAGGTTTTTAGTTGATAAGACGGAGTGATAAGCCAGCCTAGAACCACTGAAGAATCAGTGAAAAGTATCTGTTCTAATTGGGCATTTAGTATCATAGAACTGATGGAATTGCGAATTGCATGAAAGGTTTTAGCTAACAAATGAGCGACACAAAGTTCTAGCCTCGGAATAGAAATAGTTTTTATGGGGACTAGTTTCGTTCTCGCCGTTAGCAAATGAGTCGAAGTTTGATTACTAATAACCCTCAAATAAATAGCAGCGCAGTATCCTTTAGTTGATGCATCAGAAAAACCGATAAGTTGAAAGCGGTAGGGTTCTACGGTGATCCATCGCGGTTGGTAAGCGGTTGGGTGATCCATTGGCTAATATGAAGAGATTCGAGTAGTGAAAGTTGGTTGACAAAACTCTTCCAAACAAGTGATAAATGAGGAGGAATTTCAGCGTCCCAGTCCACACGAAGTTTCCATAAGTCTTATATTAGCTGTTTAGCAATGAATATTGAAGGCGCTAGAAATCCTAGAATATCAAAAATCTTGGCAATCGTAGAGAGAATTGACCGCTTAGTGTTGTGAGTTGCAAACTCTTGAATTTTGTAGGAAAACACATCCGTTGTAGGGTTCCAATGCAGACCAAGGATTTTGACATGATTTTCGTCACTAGATGTCAAGCTGATGCTAGAAGTTTGGGTGTCACAGTTGGCAGCTTCTACAAGGGGAAGGCAATTGCTAGCCCATTTGCTAAGTTTGAATTGTCCTTTACTAAGAAGGGAAATTACTTCTTGCTGTAATTGTAATGCGTCTTCGACTGAGGATGCACCTGTCACAAGATCATCAACGTACATATCTCGAGAAAGAATAGAGGAGGCCCTAGGAAAATTGGATCCTTCATCCAGTTCAAGTTGCTTCATAACTCGTAGAGCTAGGAAGGGAGCAGATCTCAAGCCATAGGTGACAGTATTGAGTTCATATTTTTTAATGGCATCAGCATTGTTGAATCGCCAGAAAATGTGTTGATAAGGTCTATCCCGAGGATCTACGAGGATTTGTCTGTACAGTTTAATTACATCAGCGACAAAGGCTACAGGGTGTAATCGAAATCTTAAGAGAATATCTCTGATATTTTTTTGTAGTTTTGGGCCGATCATAAGGTGATCATTTAAGGAGCCTAAAGAATGAGAAGTTGTGGCGCTAGCATCAAAAACTACCCGCAGTTTAAGTTGAGAACGATCTTCCTTGGTAATACCGTGATGAGGTATGATATATTTCGAAGGTGTATTGGTGAGATCCATGTGACCCATATCCAGGTAATCTTTCATGAAAGTAGAATAATCGGCTCGCAATGCAGCATTTTGATCGAGTCTTCTTTCTAAACTGTGGAATCTTTTCAAGGAAGAGTCGTATGAGTTTCCAAGAGAGAAGTCCTGTTGTTTGAAGGGTAGTCGCACAACATACTGTCCATTGTCTTTTCGATAGTGAGTAGTTTGGAAATGTTCTTCACAAGAAGCATCTTCTGGATTGACTAAGTTGCAAGGAGCAGGCTCTTCAAGTTCCCAGAAGCGCTGTAATTGTGTGTGAAGATTATCTGCTTCTTGAACGGTAGTAAAGAAAGAAGCGTCAGGTCTGGTGGAAGAACAAGTAGTGACTCGTCTCGTTACGATATAACCAAAAACTGATGAGAGTAATTTTGGTTTATCACAATGTAAAGTAATGGTTTCTCCCAACCATATGTCCGGAAACAGATCTGACCCAAGTAGAAATTCAACAGGTTGAGATTTCCAAAATTTGGGATCAGCAAGTTCAAATTTCATGTAATCTGTACAGAGATTATGAGGCATGACAAAATTCGGCATGTGTGAAGTGATATGGTCAATAACAACAGCTTCAGTTTTGAAAACTGGTGTAGAAGAATTTCTAGGCTTAAGGCAGCAGAAGACTTTTCCTTTAGCTTCATCATATGCAGTTTGTCCGATGGCGCTGATTTTGCGATGAAAAAGAAACGTTGAGAGTCCTAAACGCAAGAGACATTTCTTGGTGATGAAAGAATGCTGACGGCCAGAATCAACGATTAAGCGTATAGATTGAAAATTACCCGATGAATCTTGAATTTGTGCCAGAGCTGTGCCAAGAAGAACGTGGCCATGTCGAGGTGTAGCAGCTGATAAAGTTGAGGAGAGAGTGGCAGCAATCACCTTTTCCTCTTGATTAGTTGCGGCAGAATGTCTATTCGGATCATGCCATTTGTTTTCTATAGCAGAATCCCTTGTTGAGATGTGTAATAATGAATGATGTTTTCGCCTACAGATTCGGCAGCTGTGTTTAGATTTGCAATTTGTAATAAAGTGACCTTGGTGTAGACAGTTCTTACATCCTTGCCAGTGTTGAAGTCTTTTCTGTCTCTCCGCTGGTGCTGTGTCCAGAAAAAGCTTACATTTATAAAGAGCATGAATTCCCTTACTGCAGAAAAAGCATGGCTTTTCTGGAGTATGATTCTTGTGATAGTCATCTGATGAGGATTGAGTGAACAGCGAGAGCTTAGTAGAGCGAGTGGTCGTTAGTTTAGACGTATTAGGTTTCAAAGATAGAACTGTATTTGGCAGTGAGGTTCCACTCGCTAGTTGAAGGGATAGGCACCTTTCTCGTAAAAACTTAGTAAGGTCATCAAAAACAGGGAAATCCTTTTCTTTGTGTGAAAATTCAAATTGTTCTCTTGTATGAGAGTCCAAAAGACGTACGGCGATATGAAATAAAATGAAATCCGTTTCGTTTGGAATATTAAGTAGCTTAAATGCTGATATGTTGTCTGAAATCTGGGAAAGAAAGGATTGAATAGAATCTACAGAAGTTTTTCCCTGTTGTGGTTGAAATGCAAACAGCTGATTCAGATAAGCAGAAGCCAAAATTCTTTTGTTGTTGAACGTGTTGTTCAGTGCTGTCCAAGCAAGCTCATAGTTATCGTCAATTATGGACAAGTTGTTGATAACTGCGGAAGCTGTACCGGTTAAAGAAGACACTAAGTAATGAAACTTCTCCATCTTAGAAAGCATAGTGTCATTATGAATGATGGAAGTAAACGCATCTCTGAATTTAGGCCAGTTTGTAATTTGACCATTAAAATGTGGTAAATTAATGCGAGGAAGGTTTTTATGGTTTCGAGTATCAGAGCTAAAATGAGTTTCATTATGCGACGTGGTTGATTGCAAAGGTAATGGTATGGTTTGAAGCACCTCATGATTAGCATAAGCCTCAAAATAGTACCGCTTGGTTTTGGTTTGTAATGTTGTATCTGCTTCGGTAGGAAATTCAGATTGTTTATTATCCTCTTCGCACAGATCATTAATTTTATCCCATAACGTCTCAAAACGAGAGTAATATTTATCTATAAGTTTAAATATGCCTTTGAAGGCAATTTGTTGTTCCTTATCCTTCAGAGCAATCCTACCTCTCATTAATATTCGCAACCTCTTTAGCATTCTCAAATAATTTACGCTTTAAATTTGTAAGTTTACGGTTAAACGCTGTATCCGTCATGTTGATAAATTAACACATAGAAAAGAAATAATAAAGTAATGATAAGCGAGTATGTAAAGAAACGAGCTATGTATGTTTGAGCATTCTTCACAACCAAAATAAGTAGGCATAAATTAAATAAAGATTTAGCCTAATTGAAAATATGAATGAGATAAATTATGTAAAGAATTGTCTAAGGCTATCATAAATAGCTTGTGTATACAAATTTAATTCTATTTTTTTTTTAAATTGTTAGTCGATTAGACAGCATTTAAAATATAAAACATAACTGGTTAGATAAAAATGTATGTTTTCATAAAAAGATAATATTACCTTTTGCAATCAACAATCAAAGTATAAAGAATTAAATGACCTTGTATACTTATTAAAGTGTAAACAAGATTTAATTTAATGAATATTTATGTACCACACAGACTAAGAATAATTCCAGTCTCAAAAGTTATATTCATGATAATAAGTAGCCTTGTGTAGTTAATGATAACAATGCATTATTATAAGACGAAAATAATTCTAGCTATCCACCAGATTTGTAATACCACTTTAAGATAAAAAGATTAATTTGTTTCATTGACTTGAATCTCCCCACAGTGCAACACAACAGGGCAAACAAGAACTTTGATATCCGCTGTGAAGGATGAAAAGAGTTTGTTTAAGTGCAACCGGTCCGACTGGACCAATATGGCGACGCAATCAATGGTTTGTCGTCCAAACACGCTTAATTCAGCAATGCACTGACTGTCAAATTAAAACGCATCATGACAACTCCCAGATTGATTAACTTCTATAAACTTAGATAAAAGTGGACTGTATTGGAAAGAGTAAAACTGTCAGCCTTACAATTTAATTTTAATAATAATCTAAACGCAATTAATGTCACACTATGAGGAAACGGGGTCAAAGTAACGACCAACATTTGACATTACAATATAATCGTTTAATGATTATTCTTGACAAATTAAATTTCTGCGTCAAATGATTTATATTTATTATTGAAAGACAATTAATAAGATTTTGCTTCTAAAGTTAACCAAAACATAATCTGTGAAATAAGTAATCTTTTGCACTGACAACTATCAGCATTTATATAGTAATCTTTGTAATATGTATGCAATTAATTGTATAGCCAAAATATGAACATAACATAAACATAAGAAAACAAGGCACCTTGCCAAAATGGCACTTAACCTAATTATAACTAAAATACCTATATACGTATAATTGCAGAACTGTCTGGGCCAATTGGTACACAATTTAACTGTTCATAAACCAAAGAATGTCACTGTTAATGTTCACAATATAAACAAAAGAATGTCACTGTTAATGTTCACAATTTCCAACCTGTACAGGTATGCAACTCAATCGTTGTACGCTAGTAATATTTTGAATTCGTTAAAACACTTGCTTGACAATATGTCGAAACTATTTTGTTGGTAGCCCGAGTTATCGTAATATGACAAAACGGGATTGTATGTCTCTGAGAATTAATTGACTGCAGAAACATCGGCTATATTATTGATATAGAAAGTGAACGACACACTGCGCGGCAACGTGGTCCTTCAACAGCTGAGATTGTACGATTACAGTAGTTATTGTTCATGTAGAGTCTAACGTCTAACTAACGGTATCTTGCTTTGAATTAGACTAAAGTTCGCCACAGACATGTCACTGGTTAAGCTAGTAGCCATTCAAAAAACATCAAACATACTTATAATTTAAAAAACATTAGAATGCTGAAACACATTGTCATATAATTAAAATTCAATACTGATCATAAATACCAACCTACATTCTTCAACATTATAAAACGACTCTATTTTTTAGCCATCTCTCCATAACACTTTTAAATCTATCAACAGTAACAGCTCTAGCACTCTCTGGCAATTTGTTGATAATCTAACACCAAGGTATTCATAGCTTTGTTGTGGTTTACTTAGCCTTATACATTTACTGTCTATACAGTCGTTGGCGGATCCAGTTGGGGGGGGGGGGGGGGGGCTGCAGCCCTTCCCTTTGGGTTATATTTTTTTTTTAAAGAATTCAATACTATACGAGAAGAAAAGAAAGTAAATTTTAGGAGGAAAACGTAAAGTTTAACCCTTTGGCTCCCGACATCCGATTTTTCAGACGTTGTTAATATGTCCGTTGAATCCCAAAGTCCGATTTTTCGGATGTTGCGTGTATGTGCGTTGAATCCCGACATCCGAATTTTATGTACAGTTAATATGTTATTGTTTTTGTCTACGTATATCAATTATGTTTAACATACTGCATTTGGTACGTTTGTTAGAAGTAGACTAATCATTATTTACGCTGATCTATATTCATAAAAATACTAAATGGCATTAAAATAAGTAACAATATTAGATCTATTGTAGAAGTATGAGAAAGTGGATCTCTCAGCACTCCCGGCGTTGGAGCGTGCGCCGTAGTCAATATCTTAAAAGACAGAAATTGACGTTGAACATGTTATAAATAAATGTGTTTTGTCAAAAAAAATCTAGACGTATGGTAATTGAAAATTGGGAGTGTGATTGAACATTAATTAAATAAGGAACACATTTTTATGTTCATGATTTTTTTAATAAATAAATAATATTGCTGTATTTACATTCTTTTGTTTAAAATTAATAAACCTTTTTAGGTACTACCTGAAAAATAGTGACATGTGTAACAGAGGTTTATAAATTTATTTATGTATTAACAATTATAAAGTGCAATAAACCACATTTATTTCTGACTAAGCACAAAGAAAAACGTCAATAGGATTTATATTTGAAAGTGCTTTTGTGTTTTTTGCTGCTTAACTTCTTGGGGCACTGTTACGTTCAGGCACAAATGAAGATGAAGCATTAGTGTAATTACATTAGTACTTAATATATTTCCTTTCTTATATGATTCAGGCCTTTTTGCAAATATTAGTTGTAGTTAAATTTAGTCTGTACAGTATTTCCACAGCCGTTATTAAAACATGATTTAAAGGGTTTTTCGTAAATAGCTTTGTTAGGATTTTAATAGTCTTAAACTGCATTAAAATTACGTTTTTTGAGCCTATTTTTGTACAAATTTTTTCGGGCTGTGGTCTCCTCGGTGGTATTTAGCCAGCCCCCCCTTTACTCAATCCTAGATCCGCCCCTGTGTTTAACCCAAAAGTAATGGTATCTGCTCAGAAGTATAATGAAAGAATAGTGTTGTTTATCTTTGTAATTATAATAGAAATGACCTCTCTGATCTTTCTTTATAAAGGAAAAGAGATTTAATTGTTACAGTTTGATATTTATTCACTGAAACCTCGTTTATCCAAAATTGATGGACCAGACCCTTTCCGGATAAACAAAATTTCAGATAAACCGATTTTGGCGTTTTTTTTTACCATTATTAGGCCTACAGTTTTAATGAAAAATCAAATAATTTGTGGTAGAGAATTACAGAAACAATATAATTATTTATTTTGTGTTACATTTAAACAACTGAACAACTAAAATTGAGATTTTTCAATAAAATATAGTACTTTAAAGTAACGATCTTCTTCCTTTTTAAAGGCATTTTACCACAAGTTCGCAACACTGATTTTTACACAACTAAAAACTGATTGGAATAAAACTTTACTTAAATAAAACTTAACACACGATAAAAAAAAGGGAAACAATCAACTTAAACATACTGCATACAATTAATTGCTGAATAACTTTGCTTACTGTAATGGCTACACTGACTAACTGAACTAGAAAGGCACCTGTCACATTAGATTGTGCACAAAAATTACGTGGCTTAACAGTACAGTCCCGTCCGCAATTTTATCCTTACGCTCGGCACTGTCATACAGTCTTTGATCAAATTACTGCGTTATATAGTTTTTGGCTTTGCAGATAACATACAAAGTGAATTACAATATTAGCTGTTGTTATTAATGTACTGTACATTTATTGCATTGTGTTGTATTTCTTACAAAACAATACATTACAGGTATAATTATGACGGTAAATCAAGGGGAGTTGTGGTGACGAGCTCAATTACTGTGTAACAAAATATTTATAGTAATAAAAACAAATTTTTTCTGAATTTTGTTCGGATAAATGAATTTCGGATAAACGAGGTTTAGTGTATTGAAATTAAAATGCTCATATTTCATCAAATAGTGTTGTTTTGATGGAACATTTCCCGGAGTGCCTCATCTCAATAAAGGGTGATTTGGAGTGGCCAGCCCGCTCCCCCAATTTTTCACCTTGCTACTATGTTTATTTTGAATTTAGTACATTTTGACTTGGTTATAATTTTATTGGGACAACAAGCTATTTATACAAAATTCTACTTTAGTGACAATTATATTAAAAACATTGTACAAATATAAAAAATCTGGTTCACATTTTCATGAATTCTAATTAATTTTTTGTAACTCTCCAAAGTAAAAAAGAGAGTTGAAAAATATATTAATTATTTTTATTACACTTAATGAGTTATAGCCAATATAAGTGAGTGTGGTGATTTAAGGATTAACAATGACCTAAAAATAACATGTATTTCTTATTGACAAATTCTGTTCTAATTTTGTTAACAAATGAATTTCATAATTCTTCTGTTATAGTTGTACTTTAATATATTAAAGATTATAACATAACACATTTTAAAATTTAAATAGAAATTTTTTTTTTATTTCTAGACTTTAGCTGCATTGGTACTCAACATCATTCAAGGTGACTTAGCACCGATAGACTTAACTCAATACGACATGGGTCTTATGGAAATACTTCGCATGCTTTTAGACAGAGATCCGTTGAACCGTCCAACCATGACAGGCCTGATCGCTCATCCTTTGCTGACTCCGGTTATTTATAAGATTACGACAACATTGGGCTCGATAAATAAAGAACATGTAGACTGGTTGAATGATTCTTTTAATAATGACAGTCTTAGTCCGTCGCAGAATGTTCATCACATCTCACTTTGAATGTGTTTATTATACCTTTGTGATGTTCATTATAATATATTTGTGATATCAAGTTGACCAGTAGTTTAAATTATAAGACATTTGTAGAAGAGTGAATAGAAATGTTTGTTTTTTTCTTTTAAAAGTTTTACAAAATTTATTTATAGGAAATTATGTATTGACAATTTCTTTGGGAAATACATTCAGAAGGCACTGCTTGAACAAATTTAATTTAATGATTGTTTCTACTATATCTATGGGACATAATTTAAAAGGGTTGGGCAATAAGTTGATGTAAATATTTAAAAAATGTGTAGATAAAATAAATTTATTATTTCAGTTAGAATGTAAAACTTGGGCTGAAATTTTAGTAATATATTGTAAATAAATATATCTATTCAAACAAATTTAATTAAACTATGATTCCTAAATATTTAATATAAACATAAATAGTGTATCTTGTTTTTTATTTTTTAACCATTGCTTTATATCTGAAATAAATAATCCAAAAACGGGAACGGAGAAAATGACTACTAGGTCGTGTAAAAAACATTTTTCAGAAAGTGTAACTTTGCTGTCAGTTTATGTTTTATCTTTAATATTATTTTTAGCATCTACCAACTTGCATTTTACTTACAGTTTTAATAACTCTAGTCTTTTTGGGTTCCATATCTTTTTAAAATAATTCAATCACGCAGCTGAACCGCTGACGTAAGTTGAGTGAATTTCCAAATCAAGCTTATATGTGTGAGCAACTTTGAAAACCAATGCGAGTACCAAATTAGACGTAAAATGCGGACGTAAATATAAATAAAAATTTTAATTTTAATATATATATATAACATGTTTAAATAAATACCCTATAAAACGTGTTCTGGGGACCATGATCGGTGCTCATTGACACTGCTGACCTTAGGCCTCGCCATAAGAATCACTGCAATAGCTAATAATCTTTCCTATGGAAATTTGCAAAAAAGAACTCCTAAAGATAACACAAATAAATTTGAATATTTAAATAGCATTCTAACCTGCAATATATTCCAATAAGGCCTGTATTACACTATCAAAGTTCTTTGATCAAAGATTTTACCAACGGTTCCTTCCTAAAGAACCTTTGATAAAAGAAATTTGACGTGTGCCAACTTTGATATAAGATAACATATTACACTATTTGTCAAAGAAATTTGATACCTAGTGTAATACAGGCCTAAGGAGTTGGCTGGAATATTGGACATTGCTTGCAGCGATGTGATTCGCCTCTCATGATATCTAGCATGGAAAAAACAGCACGAATAGGTTGCAGCGACCTCTTATTTTAATAACAGTGTTATCGCCTGGTGTATGACTGTTATTGCTGTTGCAAGTGTAGATGCTATGCAACTGTGTGTGTAGATTGTTGTCAAGCAACATTTTACTTTACAGTTAGTTAATTGTGATGTCGTAATTAACGTTTTCAAATGTAAATCTGTTTCTGAGAAAATGATTTATATGTTTAGAACAAAACAAAATGTTAAAATCTTATTTTACACTGTATGAGAATAATAATTTATTATTATTGTTTTACAAAATTAGTAGGTACCGAATAAAATACAACAAATGTAAAACACAGAAGATTTTTAAAGTTATGTTACAGTAGAGCGTCGAAAATCCGAACTAATTGGGACTGAGGGGGGTTCGGGTTATCAATTTGTTCGGATTTTTGAAAACAACCAAGAAAATGCCATTTAGGCTGAAATATATGCAATTTAATCTATTAAAGTCATTAAACAGTATAAGTAGTAATGTAACTACAATACAGTATGTAAGACTACTTACATATTATAATTTAGAAGAACCTGCACGTACAGTAGACCTAACATGATTACACTTGTAATTCTCAATTACAGTTCAGTAAATAATTAAAAGTTCACTTGTACATAAAAGTTAACACAAACGGAAAATAAAAAAAAAAAATACTTTACAGTACACTATTGTATGTACGACACACTGTTATAATGATTACACAAAGAGAAATGAATGAACTTTCTGTATGTTTACTGCTAGCTTATTAGCATGACAATGAAAATACTGACAGCCAGTCTGCATTGAGGGCGTGTGAGAACAGGTATTAAGAAGTGTTTAAAAATAGATATTAATGTCAAACTGCGATGAAGATTTTTGTAAAATTTTTAACGACACAATAATTGGAATTTGCGAAAATGAAAACGAAATTTTTGCAGGGGCTGCCTCAGAACATGTTCGGATTTTTGACGTTTCGGATTATTGACGTTCGGATTATCGACGCTCTACTGTAGTTATTTCATTTTATTTAGGAATATATAGGAATTCCTTAGGCAAAGCCCAAGAAAAAAAGTTTAGCTTGGACTCTAAATAGAGAAAAAATAGACTTTTAAAACCACTGAAATAAAACAAACTAAAAGCAGAGTTACATTTTATTAATAAGATACAAACTGTTTTGAACTAAAAATAAATAACTTCTCTAAATCTTTATACAGATATAAATATACATACACATAAATAAACCGGCATACAGAGAACATTCACATAACAAACATAAGGGTTTACTTTATAATTACTTTATAACATAAGAAAACTTACTAACTACAAAAAATAGCAGAAATGTATTAAATTCAAACTTTTTATTGTCGCTAAGCACATTTTTATATGGCAATAGACAGTGTCAACATAATAATGCCAAAGAAAAACCTCTATGAGTCAATTACATTAATTTTTTTTACATATTGTTCCTTAAGTGACATCCAAAAGCAATATAAACTATAAAAGGTCCATTATAACAATCAAATTAAATAAGGACAAACAAAAAATTACAATTAAACCAAGAATATACAAGCATCAAACAAACTACAAAGTAACAACCTATTATAATAAATATTTAAAAACTTAATGTACTGGTATCACAAACCATATATTCCTGGATAGAATAAAAAGCCTTTACTTTGAGACCGATTACTGACTCTTAATTTTAAATTATTTAATCCAGTTGTCCAAGCCTCCACAGGCAATTTATTAAAAAATGTGTTTTTGAAGCCTTACAGGTCTTGGTTCTTTAAAATATTTGCTTCTAGTGCTATAACCGTGAATATCCTGTCTGAATGTATAACTATTAAGATTCTCCTTTACATTTACTAAACAATAGTAAATGTATAAACAGGGTAATGTCATTATTTGGAAATTTTTGGAAATGGGCAAACAGCTCTCCTTTGTGGAACATTCTTTATAGTTCTTAATATTCTCTTTTGCCGAACAAAAACGCTTTGTGAACTACTGCTGTTACCCCATAGTGTTATGGCATATATTAAGTGCGAATGGCAAAATGCATAGTACTCATTTATATTAATCAACATGTCCATGCTGATACAGACCTTTAATTTGCTACTTAAATTTACTATTTGACACTCCCAATTTAACCTGCAATCCAAATGTGTACCTAACAATTTAACAGTTTCAGTAGTGCAATTGTATTCAAACTGTTCAATGAAAAGACCAATTTTTCAGTTTTAATGGTTGTCGACAACAAGAGAGTTTGCTTGGAACCAATGCAAAGATTTTTCCAATGATTTAGGCTGCTCTAATTTTAAAACTTTGATACTACTACTACTGTTTAAAAAAGTGGTGTCATCTGCATACATAATAGACTTACAAGGCATATTAATTGAAAAGTCATTTACAGCCACAATAAAGGGGAAACTACCCAGAATTGATCCTTGTGGTACCCCAATTTTTACAGTTTTAAAATTAGACTTATCCTGGTATAACGTAGGAACCTTTTTTTATTAAAGACTACTTGCTTGGCTCTAATTATGTCGTGAGAGGATGAAATACTTGCTGCAATAACTCAAACCCCATCAAGAATATTTTAACATATCTTTAATTCCAATAACAGATAAATAGACTATTAAATACAGTGCTCTACTAACATGTTCAGAAACAATAAGCTTTAATATTTATTCATCCTATGCCTAACTCTACGGGCAAAACAGAGTTCAAATAATATATTTACTTCCCAAAATTCTCAAACACGGATATCACTTAAATAAAAAAATAATAATTACTTCAATTATGAAACAAACGAAACCGATTCTTGAAGCTAAAACAATTTCCGCAAATATTCAAAAGAAATGTTCCCTCACCTTATTTTGCCCTCGTAGCTTCTTCCGGTCAGCTTGAACTGTACACCTATATTGGTTCCCCCAAAAAGCCCTGTCTCGAATTTATTCCCCTCTATTTAACATCTCTGTCCCCACTCAGTTTTACTCGTCTAGCTCGGTCGTTGGCTTACTACAAAATGCAACTATGCGATTTGACTTCATTGCGTGTTGCATCGTAGGCTACCAGTAAAATTCTACTTCTAATATAATTATAATATAAATTAAGAATCTCCCTCATCTCACTTCGTAATACTGGCCTTGATTAACCATTTGCTGTCTATCACTAAGACTGAAAAAAATTTAATTCAATGTCTATAACTTCATAAGAACAAAGTTTTTGTAATTTATGGGGAATACTGTCAAAAGCTTTTGATAAATCTACAAGTGTAGCTGAGGTGTAGTCTTTATTTTCAAAACTAGACAAAACATGTTCGACAATAGCTTCAACAGCTTTAGTTGTGTTTAGCTCCGGAAGGAAACCAAATTGTTCTCCACACAAGAGATCACCTTGAACGAAAAAGCCATACAACTGTTCTTTCATACAGTGCTCAAAGACTTTACTAAGAATTGGATCCAAGGATATTGGTCTATAGTTTGTGGGATCTAATTTATTCCCCTTTTTGAAGATTGGTATAATTTTTAATGCTCTTGGAAAAGTACCTGCTTCTAATGCCACATCAAAAAGAAAGGTCAGTGGTTCTACAATAACATTAATAATCTCCTTAACTATTTTGTTTGATAATACAATACTATTTTTAAATGAAATACAAATTTCAATGTATAATGGAACAGATTAAGAATTACTACACTAATATATTAAATAAAAGGCATTCATTATAAAATAAAATTGACCTTTACAACAAGTGGGACGCCGACGGGCCAGTAAAGACCATATTTTGAGAAATAACAAACAAATTATATGCAAATTATTTATTATAAAAATTTTAATACAAATTTTCATTACTAGGTGGAGTTTACAAAATTTCTCCTTTCGATATTTTATAGCCCTTATGATTGCCTATCCAACGATATCTATATCACTTCTCTACGACTTGGCATTCATGAGATAAAGTGCATTATGTAAATGGGCGTTTTTTCCACCTAGCTCCTTCACCTTAATAATAACCCCCTCACTTTATCAGACATTCCTATCCTAAGTTTTGATGAGAAATTCAAAAATGGTGTCAAAGTGAATATACCCCAAAATTTGAAAAAATTTGGGAGTCAATTGGGGGTCTTTACTGGTAACAAACAACAGGTAACGTTCAGATCATGTCAAAAACATTACTACACTGCCACACACATGCACTCGCACAAAGATACTGTATTAAGACTAATCCTAATTAAAAAAGTTTACGTTTACACCCACTCTTTTCCCATCCCACCATCCGACATAAGCAAAGTAAATGCACTAAACATTTGTTCGACAAAGACAACAGTACAATTCAACAGATATTTATAAAGATTGTAAGTCTAACCTTATAGCAGTTTTTCAATAACAGTTTTCATTGTGATAACTCAAGAAGCATTTGATGTTAACATAACATTGTCAGGAGTGCTTGTTGCCAATGCCGTAGTAACGGGGGGAGGGGGGGTTTGTTAAAAAAAAAATGCATCACCAGTGGTGAATTTATTTTGAGCAGATCAGAAATAGTAATAGTTTTTATTCGCTCATGGAGCACAATGAGAATTTGTGTGCCCCACCATCGATTACACGTCTAATCAACAAATCGTATTACCTACATTGCTACGTTCAGATCAGTGCGCTTGTACGAGCGCGTCTAGACAACAAAGCAGTGCTGCGGACGCGCAGCCTATCCAGCACAGTTTATATTGTCTTACGTATTCATTTCTGCTCCTCTCTTTTACTCACTCTGGACCAGAGAAGCTGAACCAGTCAGTAGATTGCAACTTCAAAATGGAAAATTTGAAACTATCAAACTGTGGAAGCACTGGATCTCAATCTATTGCCTCAACGAGTAATATCGACGAAAGAAGATACTATTAGTCCCAAAACAAACGCATGCATTAATTAAATTACAGTACCCTCATTGTCACTATAGAAATGTGTTCCGATATGAGAGGAAAAGAGAGGCTTCAGCCGTACAACTCCAATAAAAAATATAGATAGGTTGATTCAC
>JAGFPH010004337.1:63299-84989 GCA_018207615.1 Philaenus spumarius | reverse complement strand
GTAATTATCAATCTGCATCGCGTGGTAAATTTCATTTTATGAAATTTTATGTTGGTAGCCCTGAACAGCTGTTTGAAATAGCGGGAAACTGGCCTCTGAGTGCAGTACAATGTTGTATCTAGCGCGATGTCGACAGCCAAAGACGTAGTTTTGTCTCCGGGTGACCAGAAAATGCCTTAATAACGGAAGAAAACGGAAAGTTAGGGCTACAGAATGGAAGGACAAACATCGTAAGATGTCCAGGGATGCTGGGAATCCTTACATTTCTAAGAGGAAGAAGCCAGTCCCAGGGAAATTGCCACCTGAAATGGTACATAGAACAACGTTGTATCTACGCCAATTGAGCATTGACAATCAACGTAGTATAGGAACTCTTATGTTTTACAACCTATTTATTCAATCTAGTTTTGTAATATTCCAACTAAATATTTTTATAGAATTACAATTCGAGATTCAAATGTTTACGGTTAATATAAGCCAAGTACAATGTAATAGCATTTTGAATTTTTTGTATTTTTAAACCAAAATCAATAAATTTACTTTTTTGATTAATTTGACTACTCTTTATTATAATGTACCCAAGACAGTAAAACATCATACCATGGAAAATATACATATTGTATAACAAATTTTGTAACAATTAACTATTTTTATATCTGTATTGTCACTTTTCTCCAAACCTGTATTATACAATTAAACTGACTTGTAAGAAGAACAACGTTGTATGTTACATCAGTTACAACGTTGATCTCTCGAATTTGCACTTAAAATCACCAATAACTCAGTTATACGACACAGTAAAGAGGTAATATTTTTAAGTAATTAGTATACAGTTAAAATGAACAGTATTGTATAAATATAAACCACCTACTAAAATAATTATGCTATATAACAAGTTTTTTTTGATTCCTGTAAAATTTCACTTTTGTCAGTTACAACGTTGTACGGCGGAGGTATTCAATTAGTAAACTGTAAAGGTAATTACACTGAGCTAATTTGTTAAGAGGAAAAAATAGTTATAAATGCAAACGTCTGTGAACATATTTTATATTATCTTGTATAGATGTAATTTAAAAATGTCTATTTCATAATTTAACTGCAAGGTATGAGACTTAAGGTGGGTTTTCCTATCAACAGGTTAGTTTCTGCTACGCAAGTTGGAACACGCTGAAAGAAACACACTGTCCACTTAAGCAATGCTAGTAATGTTTTCTAGAAAGCAGGTGAGATGTGATGCACGGGAGTTCTTTGCTCGCAACATTCGCTGAAATCTTCCAGAAGCAGTCTATCATATCACGCAACACCACTTTTCATTTATCGACGGTAAATTGTTTTCAAAATGGAAGCGGATTGTTTCTTAGTCTTTGAGAACAAGCAGTTAATTGAATTGGTGTCCTGGCAAAGATAGTGTACAAATCAAATAAAGAAGGGTTTAGTTTAGTGGACATAACAAATAATATTAATCAATCACTACTTTCCTCTTCCTCAGCTTTTACATTTTTCAAATAAGTAAGTAATTCAAGTTTGTTTGTTAATTCCCCCATCATAATAAAATTACAAAAACTTAATAGTGATACACTAACAAAGAGTGTGTACAATGAAATGAAACATAAATCAATTGAATACACAATCATAAGAAAAATTTAACATATAAAATGTAATCAAAGAGCAGATTGGAGGAAAAAAACCTGTATTGAACCAACCTACATGATGTTATACTTAGTTAACACTCGCATGTCTAAAAATGAAAGTGTATTATTAATTTTGTTTTCCAGGGTTAAAGATCAGAAATATTGTTAAACATATAACAATATTGTTAAGTATATAAAACAAATAATTTTTATTTTATATCACCATATTAAATAACCCATACAACAAATGTTACATCCATGTATCTGTGACTTCTTTCAGTTTGAATTTTAAAGAATCAATTACTTTCTTCTTGAAACCCCCATGATAATATTAGCAAAAATATGGCTTAAGGCTCATTTACACTGTCTTATCACTTTCGATGATCATCTTGGATGAATCATCCAAATTGATAAGTTTTTTTTTTTTTTGGTCCTCACCAAAGCTTTTGATAATGTAAATTTCAAAACACTTTTTAATAAACTTGAATACATTGGCATATGGGGACTGCCTTTACGATGGATTAAATCATATATGACGGAAATAACACAGCACTTAGTGATTGCTGGTGAGCGGTCCAACAAAGTAGAGCTCAAATATGGGGTCCTCCAGGGATCAATTCTTGGCCTGGTTTTATTTTTATTGAATATTAATGATTTGTCAACATAAATGTTAATAGCAACTCTCACCTTCAGTGGTAAAAGTTTAGATGAAATAGAATTTAGGTTTTTTGAGCAAATTAATAGGCTCCCAGAGTCTATTAAGAAAATAAAAAAACAATACAACTTTTAAAAAGCACCTGAAGGAAATCCTTGTTGGTGAGAGGTGGCTATTACTCCGTGGGTGAGTTTATGCAATAGAGGAATGAGTGTGGGAAAGCTGTGCCCGGATCCTTGTTGGTTGTTTTGTGGTTTGTTGTTTTGAATTCTTGGGGTATTGCCAGTGCATTTTATTGTATTGTGGAATCTATTTATTGGTTGTTTTGTTTCTTTAATTATTGTTGTTGTGTTCTGACATTTGTGTATAGCCATAGATCATGAATAATAAATAGATCTTGCATCCATACGGGGGTTGTGTGCCGGAAAAAAGGTGTTCGCGAAAATAGTACATGATCGCGCTAGGGAGAAAGCATTGTAAGCATTGGTGTTTCCAACCAGTTTCCTTCGTTTCCCCAATAGATAGCGCCAAAAAAGTCGAATTTCCAGTGGAACAAAATATTGCATTGGATCGGAGTTCTATTAGGTTATCCAAATACAATGGTATAGCTTACTGGCATACATATTTTGTTCTATCTATTGTTAACATACGTTCTCAGTTTTATTACATATCTTCTATTACGATTCACCGGTTGTTAGTGTTATGAGTGTTTGTTGAATAATTTTGTATAATCGGATGTATGGTGCTTTGTCATGTGTTCTGTATTTAACTGAAGTTTCCGAGGCAATTTTTTTATTATTCAAATTTTCATGCAAGGTTTTTTAAATACTTTCACCATGGCTATACAATTGTAATTTTGTCAACAGCTAAATAAATAAAATGAGAAAAAAAACTGTAATAAAGTAATGTAAGCTTTATGATATGTTTTGAGGTTAGAAGTTGTTGAAAATATATTTTTTTACAATAATTTTTGTTTACTGCGTTCTTCAGAAGAAATTACTTAGGCTTACAGACAACAAACTATATATAACCATAAGTGTTCAAGGTTTTATTGATTTTCAACATAGTAAATTTACAGAGCCTTCACGGTGAACAAAAGAATATTGTGCAAACGCATGGTTGTATTGTTTGATTTATTCATCGTATTTAATGCTAATAAATTGAAATTCTTATTGAAGATTTTGCTTAAAGGTTTTGAACTAAACTAAGGTTTTGGCTGATGAACTAAATCAGCTGTTTTTATATGATAATGAATAAATCAAACAATATAACCATACCCATGCGCTATAACTATTTTGTTACTCACGGATGTACGAAGGAATGTACACTCACTTTTATAGGAGTTGATTGAGCTTCTATGTTTGGGCATTGTAATTAGTATCATTTGTTGATTCTGGTAAACACTACAACTACAATACTAGAAATAGGAAGGTGTTATACCCAATCCACAGACCTACGTTGCTGGAAAAGAACCCTTTATAACAAGGCATTACATCTATATAAAATATAAAAGCCAAAACCCACTGACTCACTGACTCACTCATCATGATTTCTCAAAAACTACCAAACGGATTGGAATGAAATTTGGTAAGTAGCTTCCTCTAGGGCCATAGGTGATCACCAATAAAGAGTTTGAAAAAATTCGAAATTTTAGGGGGGGGTTGGGGGGGATCAAAGTTATTAAAAAACGACTTCTTCAAAACTACCGAATGGATTGGAATGAAATTTGGTTTGGAGGTTCCTTCTGGGCCATAGGTGCTTACTAAGAAAGGGTTTAAAAAAATTCGAAATTTTAAGGGGGTTTGGGAATCAAAGATATTAAATCACGATTTCTTCAAAACTACCAAATGGATTGGAATGAAATTTGGTATGTAGCTTCCTCTAGGGCCATAGATGCTTACTAAGAAAGGGTTTGAAAAAATTCGAAATTTTAGGGGGGTTTGGGGATCAAAGTTATTAAATAACGATTTCTTCAAAACTACCGAACGGATTGGAATGAAATTTGGTATGTAGCTTCCTCTAGGGCCATAGGTGCTCACTAAGAAAGGGTATGAAAAATTTCGAAATTTTAGGAGGGGTTTGGGGGGGATCAAAGTTACTAAAATCATAATTTCAGATCTTTTATTATTATGACAATAGTTCTTTTATTATTTAAGATCTATATATATATAAAAGCCAAATACCACTCACTGACTGAACACTTAAAAAGAATACAATTACGTTAAAAAGACTGAAAATACCAACCACCACGGGCAACGCCGTACGGGTCAGCTAGTATTATTACTATAGAGCAGGTTATAAGGATCTAAGTTTTCCCATATTTAAAAGGAAGCTAAAGCAGATGCTGCTCATGGAATCAACTAGAATGGAAATGGATTCTCTAAGTCAAACAAATTTGATAAGACGTACATGTTTTTTTTTTTATGTCTGTATTTATTTGTTATTTGTGTGTATCATATGTTTTTATCTGTGTATGACTCTGTGAAATTATGTTAAATTGTATAGGAAATTACCTACCTGCTACTATAAACAAGTGTAACTTGATGGAGTAAATTAAATATATAAATCAAATATTTTTTCTGATGAAGGGACCAAAACATATTAGAATTTTAAAAGTAAATGAGGTCATGTAATAGATGAAGGTAAAGTATTTATTGTAATCATATTAAGCTTAATGTTCACAAATTAATAATTTCCGTTAGGAAGAGTTCTTTTTATTTAAAGCAACAGCTAGTTATAGATAAACTTGTACTTACCACAGCAATGGCTGACTGAGTCTTAATCTCAGACACTGAGAGGGTAGTCAAGTACGCAGCATTCATCACTATATACAAGAAAGAGACGATAGGTACTGCAATCAGAACACAGCGTAAAATGTTTCTGTAACACGGGATATACACATTCAATCATGTTTTAATAACATTTTATGGTGGCAAATCATTTAACCAACTTGGATCCAAAAATGAAATGTCATACGTAAAAATATACAAGTATTTTTATAAAAGAAGTGTACAACTTCAGAATAGTGTAAAATAAGATCTGCAACATATATCTACATGGTCTTTCTAAAGTTAAAACTTTAAATGGTTGTGGATTTGTTACTTGTTGCCTGGACCCTGAGAAAAGTTTTTATTCTTTGCAGATTTAAGGGATTTGTTCGTCAACTGTTATTTGCAACGATTTAAGTCATTTCAAACACAGAAACCAAGTGTGTGGTAAAGTTGGTATAAAAAATGCTATACATTTATGATTATACGTCTATCAAACTTTGAGTGCGGCTGAAGGAAGGGTCGCTACCGTGGGGAACTACCTCCATGCCACCCATATGAGTCACTTACTGGGCTTCATTTTATAAAAATGTAAAATTTAAAATATTTATTTTTGATACTTGAAAATAAAATCTATAATATATTGTACACACAATTACAAGAAAAGTGAGACCAAACAACTTATAATTTACTGAGGTATAGCTCAAAATCAACAATGTTTGCTAAAAGATGAGTGTCTGTATGATGATTCATAGGTGTGAATCAGTAACACCAATTTTACACAAACAATGACTTATTCAGTAACATCTTAGACTTGTAGTAGTGGTTTTTGTTCCTCCCCACTGTTATAAGTGTTTGTGTGTAAGGCTTCGATGAAGAAACGGCAAGTAATACATTTACAAGCTAGGACAATGATAGCGAGTATTATTTTGAAAGTGAGAAACACAATAAAGATCCTTTAGTTGAGGTTAAAAAGGTATTACAATACACTGCTGACGCTTGCGGTATTTGTTAAAGAACAGTGCAAAATATAAATGCTCAAGTTCATAAAGTGACGAAAACTACCGGATCAAAGGGTGATTCATAGCGTTCACCATAGCGAACTTGTGCACACGCCAGGAAAAAATGTGAAAAGAGGAAGAAAAGTTACGGGTCCAGGCGATTTTGACAAGACAGCAAAATCAGCAGCAAATTTTGGGATATTATGTGAAAAAAAGTACCAACAATGTATAAATTGCTTTATTCTTTAAAAGAAGCAGTTTTATTTAATGGAAGCTACGGTTCATTGTGGACAAGAATAATGGGCTTTAAATACAAAACATTTAACAACAGGAAAGTCTTGATTGAAAAAACATGAGTTGCTTTATTAAGGTGTAGTTTTTTCGTAAACTGTACGATACGGGTTTTAGATGCACAATTTTCTAGATGAAACTTGGATCAGCCAGAATGAAAGTAAAGAAAAGGGTTGGACTGATGATTCTGTAAAAGGAACCCTGGCGACGCCGTTAGGCAAAGGTAAACGCCTCATTATCTGCCTTGCAGGAAGTTTTAATAGTTGGATTAAAGCGAATCCATTGGTTTTTGAATCAAAGAAGACGGGAGATTAACATGAACAGTGCAGTGTTTGAAAAGTGGTTTAGCACCTTGCTTCCAGTTTAACCTTGTGATGGACAACGCACCATATCATTTGAGGATTAAGGATAAGGCGCGAACATCTTCTTCGACCAAAGCTGTAATGATACATTGGTTACAAAAGCGAGGGCTTCCCTTCTCGAATGACTTAAGAAGACCAGAACTGTACCAGCTTGTTTGCCTGAATAAACCTCAAGTGCCCACCTGTGTCATTGATCACAAGGCGGCTGAAATGGAATTTACAGAACTACGCCTGACGCCCTATCACTGCCGCTACAATCATATAGAGATGGTATGGACTCACCTCAAAGGAAACGTTTGGGAACACAATACTTCGTAAAAATCAAACGCGTCAATGACTTGTTTTATTAGGTAGTGCAAGTACAGTAAAAGCAGATCAGTGGAAAAAATATGTGGACCAGGTGAAGAAAGTGATGGATGAAAATTGGAAACTTTTTAGATGGAATCGACTAACATTGTGTGCAGATGTTTATTATAAATTTGGTTCCATGTGAAAGTTATCAAGACAGTGATGGTGATGATTTGAGTGTCACTCCTCTTTTAGTACTGTACATTGTAGTATATTAATGTAGAGAATGTCAATATTACAGTTTTTAATGCATATGTATTTATACACAGCTTATCACAATGTAAATCAATAATTATTGTTTCCTTTCTTTCATTAAAATCAAAAAGTACATATTTTTTCTATAAATATGTATGTACATACAGTAATTCCTTTTGTAGCAATCATTGATGATTTTGGACTCCATTTAAGTAAATCATACATTGTTTCGTCTCACTTTTCTTGTAATGAATTGTAGAATAAAAATATATCACAGAGTTTATTTTTAAATGTCACATTAAATCAATGAAAATTGTATCAATGGAAGCACAGTAGGTAGCTAATATGGGTGGCCTGTCTCTCTCTGCGTCCCTGTGAGTGATGGCATTCATTAGGGTGAGGCGACCCTTCGTACAGCCACACTCCCAGTTTGATAGTACTATCGTAAATTTACATTGACAAACACACATCACATTGATTTAGTATTATTTTGAATGTGAACAGAGTTCATCAGCAGGGTTAAGAAAGTTTTGTACTGACAAGGTTTGAGGGGCAGAACATTCAGTATTTGCACACAAAAAGAACTTGAGGAATAGTTTGTAGATGAAAATACCACTTTTGGAAACAATGATTTTTTATTGTGGAATTATTAAAACAACAAAAATTGTGAAAAATTTGACTTTTTTTGGTTTTTCGCTTATATTTTGTAAATTATTGGATGAAAGTACAATGGAAAGTTGTAGTAAAGTTAATAACCTTTAAAATAAGGCTTTGTAAGTCTTGTTCGATTCATTTTTGACTGAAAAATATTAAAAAAACATGGAAAATTGCATTTTTTCAAGTTTCAACATTTTTAAAGTTAACCCTCAAAGCGGCAGGTGTGTAGTAAACACATTTGTAATGCGTGATTGTATCGAATATTACACCCACTAAAAATCTTCCAATATCAAAAAGACCAAAACCATTGGAAAGGTAATGTTCCAAACTTTAATTTTTGTATTTACAAATTTTGTCTAAGTTATATTTACATATGTAATCATCATTTTAAAATTGTAGTTTTCTGTAAACCGATTGTATGAGAAATTGTTGGGGATCTTCTCCGCCACTGGCTAACTTACAGCAGTTTTTGTTGTTTCACTAATTCCACAATATAAAATCTTTGTTTCCGAAGGTGGTATTTTCATCTACAAACTATTCCTCAAGTCGTAACGCAATCGGTTTGCTGTTAAATTTTTTAGCAAAAACTGCCTTTTTTCGATCTAATGACTGATTTAAAGAATATTGCTTTTCCAGGCAACATCTGTCTATTTAAAAATAAAGTGATTGTCCTTCGACTTACATAACAAAATTTAAAACTAGGTAATTGTTATTAAAAGGGGGTAAAGCAATTTTTAGATTTTCAGCATTTTAAATATTTAAAAAGTTGTCTGATATAAAAAATACTTTAAACTACTCACTTAACTTATTAAATGAACTGGCTTGACAATAATGGTATGTACTGCATGTATAGAATATTAATTAATTATTATCACCACTCACTTTCCAGGTTTTTTAACTTCTTCCGTCACTCCTGTTATCAAATTCCTGAAACAATTTCAAAGCACAGTATTAATTAGTTTATTAATAAATTCATTAGGTGTTTTTTTGTAAAATTATTATTGTGAGAGGATTATATCCAGCTAGAACTCCTGAACTTTCCTCAATCGATTTCTTTTCGTGTGCTTATTTAAAAAAGGAAGGCATAATAATATATTAATAACAATAATAATATTCCTCATTTAAAAACAAACAACAAAATGATGTCGATCATCAAGAAACCCATTTTAAAGAAAGTTACTAGCATCATGAAAAAAAGAGCTGAAATGTGTGTTAAAAGAAGTTTGTGTATACACAAATTTTATAGTAATAAATGTACAAGTTATATTTACTTGCAGAGTTTTTGTTTCACAAAAAATCATGTACAGTTATTATAAGGTAAAGCTATTATCAGTTATTATAAAGGTATTGATGTTAACACTTAATTAATTAATATGATCGTTTTTGTAACAGATCTGACATCAAATGTCTAGACACCACATTTTTATGAAATAAAATACTAGCTAATATTATTTTTGATAGCTTAAATCGCCTTCATTAAAATTATAATAACCTATTTCAACAAATTAGAGAAAAAAAATATGTATACAAAATATTTAGTAAAAAACATGAAATGAAAAATAAGAACTGATAAGATTTCCTTTTCAACCTTCTTTTTAAAAATAATAATATTACATTTATATAATTAAAAATTTACTTTAATTTTGTGTATTTTAGAGTTATGAAAATGTGTGGAAACTTATAATGAGTACAAATTAAAAATCTAGGAACCAAAATTACTGTAACTACAGGACATATTTTATTTTCTAAAACTCTTTTTCCCAAAGTTTTTAAACTTAATACTAACAAGTATGAACACCAAACTGCAGACCATTTAAGTTATAACAAATACTAAACAGTTTAATTTATTTCCATCAATGAAGCAATTTACATTCACTTTCCTCAAATAAATATGCGTTCTGAATTGTTGACTTAGTTATTTGTTTCAGTTTTGAGTAACAAGTATAACATGTCATGATTTTGAAGAATACTTTCACATAATTTGTTGTTGTGTCGTTAATTTTCAAGATAAAAAAAAAAAATAACCCGAAACCACTAAATAATTTATATTACCAAAAAAATTAAATAACAGAAACAAAAATAAATGTGATTTTCAATTTAGAAAAGCAAACAAAATAAACATAAAATATCAAGGAGGTGTATTGACGCAAACAAACTAAAATGACTCATGACTGTTAACACTTGAACCTAATACCTCAACTGAAAGATGTATGATATTTGTAAGATCAGCCGATAACAAGGTGCACTGTGTGTTACCGCAGCTTTAAATGACGGTAACTGTTATAATTGTTGTGTATCCGTGTTATGTTAAGTATTTGTTTTTGGTTCGTGTTAAATTTTTCTAGTAAGCATTTTTAATTTGAAATGGACCAACAAATGATCCAAAACATGTGTTGTGTAGCCAAATAATTAAAGACAACTTTAAATGTCATTGTTGGCCATAAGGGACTTCACAGGTAATTTATTTATTGATTTTTATTATGAGGTTGCAGTAGATCACTCGCAGTTTAGCTATAATATGGTAACGGTTTTAATTTTGGTAAATAAAAATAATTATTATAACAGAACTCTATTTTGTTGTGTATTTGACTAATCCTATCTGTCACTCTCTCGGAGATTTTATTTGTACTTTAATTAAGCGTGAACTAATATTATTATAGTTGTGTGATTATAGTGGTGACATTTTCTCTTAAAACTAGTGAAGTCAAACATGTATTTAAACTCTTAATTTTAGTGACAATTAATTGTAAGTAAGATTTTTTTTACAAAGTAATTGAAAAGTTACTGAGCACTTAAAGGAACAATAATACTAAAATAAATAATAATAAAATACCCGATTAGGCCAATAGTAAATTTTACAAACGCACCTTCTTACAGGATAGCGAAATTCCTAGAACGCATTATAAAAAAGGAAGTTAAATTCACCAATAACCATAGTTTGAAGAACAGCCTAGATTTAATCAAGAAAATTGAAGACACACCCTTCCTAAACGGCCAAACACTGCTCTCATTTGATATATCCAATTTGTATACGAATGTCCCAATCAAACAAACAATAGAGATCCTAAAAGAAAACCTAAAAGTTCACAGTAAACTTAACACAGAGGCGATAAAAGAGCTGATTGACCTACTAACAACTTGTCTTGCCCAAAATTACTTCACTTTCAACAATAAAATTTACTTGCAAAGTGAAGGTCTAGCCATGAGTTCTCCCCTGTCTGGTATAATGGCGGAAATTTTCCTCAATGAAATAGAGAACAAACATATTATCAGCCAGACTAACCCATTCAATAGAAAAATAATTTATTACTATAGATACGTAGACGACATAATTTGCCTTTTGAAGGAACAGAGAGACAAATTCATAAGCTAACCAATTTCTTAAATAACGTCCACCCCTCACTTAAGTTTACCACTGAAATCGAGACCGACAACAGCCTGAACTTTCTTGACCTGACCATCACCAGAAGTGAAAATAAACATATATTTAAAATTTTCAGAAAACCTATGCAGACCGACCATACAATACACAGCACTTCTAACCATCCGATATTACACAAACTGGCAGCGTACAATAGCTTCGTTCACCGCGCTATCAACACGCCTATGAATCTTGAAGACTTCAACAACGAAATAGCTACAATAAAACACATCGCAATATCCAACGGGTACGATCACACTTCAATAGATAAAATAGTAACTAAACACAGAAACAAATCCAAAAAATCAGTTTCAATTATTGAAAAACCAAAATACATCTCCATGAAGTTCAACCGAATTCTAGATCGTCCTGTCAGCAACACTTTCCGCAGACATGGCTATAAAATCGCTCATCGAGCTTCTAATAATTTGAGTAACTTCTTACAAACCAAGCCAAACAGTTACAAAGACAAATTCATGGATAGTGGAATATATAAGTTATCTTGTAACGACTGTGACAAAGTTTATATAGGCCAGACAGGATGTTCATTTAAAACCGGATTCAAAGAACATATCCCTAGCCATAAAAAAACAATAGCAAACAAACAGAGTTCAAATTACACAGAACACTTAATAAACGAAAACCACACTTACACTGACATCAACACTAATTTAAAAATTTTACATATAGCCAAGAAAGGCACTACTATGAATGTATTGGAAGAATTTCAGATTTATAACGAATACAAAAATAGTCTAGATAACATACTAAATGATAAGTTAAACTTTTCTTCCAACCCTATATATGATGTAATCGCTAAACTAGGCCTAAAATAAACGGTTACTGATAACCAACGTCTATATTCAGTGTCCTACCTGCAGTCGGACAAGTACAACGTATGTGATGTGGCCACAAACATTTTTATTACATTATATTAACGAGGAGTTATTCTCCGATTTTGTGTGTGTTAGTGTTGTGTGTTGTTCGAGTTCGTGTTTTATGTGTAAATACAAGCCTGACGAAGCCGACAGTGATCGGCGAAACAGCGCTGTAGCTAGTGCTACATTCACAGGACTGAAGACAATTTTGAAGGTAATCACATTACAATATATAAACAGTCCAAGGCAAACAAATAATCTATAAAAAAATAAAATACATAATATGTTACAAAAAGCAGTAGCCCCAAAATTAAACCTTACAGAACCACAGAGTTGATAACATTCTGGCAGGTATGAAGCAAACCCCTCCAAACCCTCACACTCAACACCATACAAATATAACTGCTTAAAAGCAGATCAAGGTCCATACAGTCAAATGCCTTAACCTTAAACAAACCAAGAAAAGCTAAAACAACAAACTCCGACCCATCCACAGTACCAGTATCAATAAAATCAAATATTGCTTGAATAGTGTTTTTACCTTTCCTAAATTCAAATTGATATGTATTTAATAAATTATTATCCTCAAGGTAATTAAGCATTTGATTACACATGGCCGTTTCAAAAATCTTTTGATATTGTAGGTAATAACTATTTTCTAACCCCTGTGTAGTATAAGAACTTGCTGCACAATTTGAAAAATAAATAGTTTTAAAATAACTGTATGCTTCTTTCTTACCAGCCATCAAAAGTGTATAGGCAACCATAGAACGACATAGTAATTGCTTTCACTGAAGTTTCTGTACCTTCAAATCCCATTGGAATATCAAGAGCATTTCCTAAAGAAACAGTTAAAGATTTTTAAAACACCTTCATGAAATATTAACATAACAACATAAATTACAAATTTGGAACCTACACATCTTCCACTGTTCTTCATTTGAATCAAAATAACAAAAAACCTAAACTTTATAATTTATAAAAGTATCTATATATTAATAGGCAAGCACAAAACTTGTCGTCCTTTTTTCTCAGTTTGTGTGCATCGTAGGAGAAATTCGCGCATACCGTTAGAAAGGTAGTGTCCTGTAGATGAGCAGAATCCCATTATAATTTACATCGGTCCTCAGGGATATGCCTCAGTAGCCCTCAAAGTTTCAATGTTAATCTTATGGAAGGTCAATCTTAAGGAAGAAGAAGAAAGATTTCTTTTGATTTTATCAGGGGCACAAAAAACAGCTGTTCGTATGAAAAGCTTAAAACAGCTGATTTTGATCAACAGCTGATTTTGATCAACAACTGATTTGGATCAACAACTGAATATAATTTTAGGTTAGGTAAATCAAGCAATAGCAATAGCGAAGCATTGCCGGGTCCACTAGTGTGTTTAAAATTGTTGTTATAATTTTGTTTTAATAGGATGTATAATTTTGGTAAAATTCAAGTTAAGTAACATGAGAAATAAAAATTAGAATTGTTTAATATCCTTCATTAATACCTGACTTTGCAGAACAATGTGAGCCACATAAAAAGTGTTTACAAATGATTGATAACATCATTGTTGGATTCTATAATTGTGTTAATAATACTTGTCCCCGACATCCACCATGGTTATTGATACTGGTTAAATGGTTAGTTCAGTATATTGAGTATATGATGTGTTAATGTTAATACAATAATTTTAGTAAAACGGCTGGAAATACCGAAACCTTTGGTGTGAGAATCAAAGTCTTGATTAATTAGTTTTTGAAGTGTAAACTTATGTAGACGCACAACGTCCAAAAAATTTTGATACATGCGTGTATAGCAGAGTATATAGTTTTCTTGATGCTAGGGGTGAATCGGATTTTACCGTCACACGATTCAAAGCACCTTAACCCTCTAAGTGTTACGGGATTCAATTGAGCACTCATCATCCCGCGACGGGCCACGTAACGCTTCTGAATTGAGTATCAACTTGTATTGACTATTTCACCCACTAAAAATCATCCAATCTTAATAAAACAAAGACCGTTGGAAAGTAAATGTTTCAAACTTTAATTTTTGTATTTACAAGTTTTTTCTAAAACGTATATTTACACACGTAATCATCGTTGCAGTTTTTGAGTTTTCTAAAAGCCAATGTCGCGCGAATTTTAATGCGCCGAAACTACCTTTAATTCCAGTTTCTATGTCACTCAATACAGTCCGCCCAGTATTTTTCTGAGTTATATCTGTACACTGAAGGATTCATCACAATGTTACCTATCTGAAACTTCCATCCAATCAAAAATCGGAAAAATAGTTCAAAAGTTGTGGCGCGTTTTGTATACCCTTGCAATTGGTCAGATTTCAACCAATAAAACACCACATTTTGCGTTCGAGATATCTCTTATAATTCGAATTATTTCAATAGACTTTTTTATATCTATTTATAGACCAAAGTTCAATCTTTCGTTTGGTATAAAGCAAACTAAAATTGACTGGTTAGGTGTTATTCAAACAGCAGTTGAAATTTCATATTTGCGCAGAATTCATACTACCGCTTGAGATTGCAAAACAAAGCTTTTTCCATTGTCTTCAACGGTCATATTTTGAATTTCCTTTGTCCGCACGAGATTTCATTTGCTTCATCTCACTTTTGTAATTCAGTTGATTTTAAGTAAAACACTTTTATTATATGGTAATATACAAGTATACAGTTCAATTCTTTGATTTATTCTCTACACTTTGTTATAATAATATTTCATTTTTGGGCAAAGCATATATTAGAAAATTACGTTACAACTAGGCCAAGTTTTGTTAACAATCGTGTATTTGGAACATAAAAACTGGTGTTTTCAAAATAAGAAATTTGAAATAGATAAATGTTTTTATACAGTTATATTTAGAACTAAATTACGAAACTTTTTTAAACTTACGAAAAAGTTACAAAAAATGTTTACTACTTGTTATGTACGCCTAAAGTTTAAACTTTTTCTTCCGTTACTGAACATTTTTTGTTTCATGAGCTAATAACTTTTACAATTTTACATGAACAATTTTTTTACTGGCATATATGAATTCTTTGAACCTTTATCTAAAAAAAAGCTACAGAACACTTTTGGATTGGGGTTCATTTACTATTTTTGGCGAATTTTTGAAAAAATGCTTGCAAAACACAAAAAACGGAACTTTGTTGAAAAAAATTAACATGGACAGTTGCAGGGTTAACCCGTAACGGGCAACTAGCGCCTTTAGACGCGGCACGACCCAATCTCTAAGCGCGGTTAGCGCTTTTAGGCGCAAATACACAAACACATGCTTAGATGATTCCATAGTTCACAAAACTTCCAATAGAGTGCAGGGTGATGTTCTTTGATTATGTTCAGACCAATAGTACATAATTACTTTAGTTTTAGACAACAATAAGTATTGCTTTTATGTATTTATAGTTTCTGAATAATGGTAAATTCTGCTAAGTTTAGTTTGATTTTTTTAATTCTTAAAAAAAACGTTTAAAACAATTTTAAAATTAGTTGAGTATTTTTTGTGGGTACTTCTTAACCCTAAGAATAAAAATTTAAAAAGATCATTGAGAAAATAAATATATGTTTTTTAAAATCTAAATGAGCGGTAGCCCATATTTTAGCTTAGCGCTTTAAGGGTTAATAGGTGACGTTTACTACGGTGCCATATATTTACATAACATACAAATTTTAATATTTTAAATGAAATTAAAGTAAAATATATCGTAGATTTATGAAGTTACAACCGAGTGGTTGAAACATTTATTAGGGTTTAGATAACGTTACAGATAATGATTATAATATTATAATAATATTATGTATTATAATATTTCTAGAGCTATTTTTTGACTACACATTAATGACAATTAATATCTATAAAACTATTTATCCTAAACTGATTTAATAATACTTGATCCCTTTCAAGCTGACACAATTATACCCAGTTACAGGATATTTGATGACAAAGGGTAGTCTACCCGTAGTGACATATTACACAGAGAAATATAGGAACAACATGCTTCAACAAGTGAAACTGTGTTAACTGCCTGCATAATTTTGTATTTATTGCACGGACTCCTTAAGTATTCATACAAATAATCTTTTCCCCGATGTCCTGGAATGTACACGACTAAACAAAATAAGTAATATAATACGAGTAGCAATATACTGTACCAGAAACCCACATGTAGAGACCTCCAGCTATAATAAACAGGCATCCAGATACTTTCAGGTAAGACAAGAAGTCCTGTATTTTAACAAATAACTTAACACTGAAGTAGTTGACAAATCCAATAAACACTGTAACAAAAAATACATCTGATCACATACATTTAGATCAGATGTAACTAAAATAGATGGATAGGTATTAAATTATTTTTAGAAACCGTAACTCAGTTAGTTATTCAAAATATTTAAGAAATAATTTAACACAGTGTTTCTGTATGATAGTAAAATTTATGAGTAATTCTTAACATTTTATTAAATTTAATATATTTACTGGAGTTAATTGTCATCATAAAATGATCAACTAGTTAAGATTAATAATTAACTAGTGGACTACCGGTTTCACAGTATTCGGTCATCATTAGGACCAGGACATCATCCTTCTTATTCCATTCCTTTGTCGACAAGATATAGCATTTTCTTATAATTTAAATTTGTTAAATTTATCATTAAGTTTTAATTTTTGGGAACAGTATTGGTGTGTACTTCACATTCTCCCAAGGAAGAAAGCAGAGTACCTTTCTTACAAATGTGGAGAATATTTAGGTTCTTCTAATGTCTTATGCTTTGTGGAATAAGACTTTGGTTTCTTTATAGTAGATTTCGGTAAGTGTTCTTTAAACAGTTTGTCAAATGACCTGTCATCTAGCCGATGTAAAATTTATTACAATCTATACAAGTTATAAACTCCTGATATGGTGGTTTTTGGAACGGTTCTTTTAGGTTTCAGAAGTCTGTGAGGTTGTAAGACGTTCTGCAGGCTGGGAAACACGTTGTTTGCTAAGTTCTTTTTTTTCTTTGAACTCGGAAAAAAGATTTTTTTTAACTGATACGTACTTTTTTTTTCATCTGCTTTATGGGGCTGCAATGTTTTGCCATTATTTCTTCAATATTAGTTTATCAACCACTGCTGGTCTGTATCCGTTGGCCATTGCGATGTGTTTAATTATATTCTCTGTTGTAAAACGTTTTAGACTTAAAGGTAAGTTGATCAGGCAGTGGCTGTTGTATGTGGCCATTTTTTGGTGTAAAGGTATAAATTGTGAACCTAAACTAGTGGATTAAATTCACAATCCTGGAGGCTAACAACACTAAGTCATGTTAAAATTATCATCTAAATGAACATTTTCCACCTATTTTGAACATTTTTGTTTTGTTTTTTGAAACTTATTTTTTGTTTACTTTTGTTTTAATAAAAAGGTGGGTACATGTGGTGTGTTTATCAGTCTATGTATGGATTGTTCTATGTCTGGATGTTACATCCTAAAAAGTGTACCCCAAAAGGTATGGATAAAAGGTGGTTTATAAAAGCAAATATTTATGTTTAATCAAATTAAATTTCATTTTCACAAGTTAATAATTTTCAGAAAAAGTTTGGTTCGAGTTAAAATAGAAAGTTTTACTAACACAAAACAACAAATGAGTCACTAACAGCATATTTTAATTACTCACAGATTGAACCAAAGCCCAGAACATTGAGGATTGTCGGTTTGACGTCAGCTCTATACTTATCACTTAGGGATGGTTCTATCGTCTGATACACATAGTCTGAGAAGAGATTAGCAATAATAGCAGTAGAAGCTGGTATAACCATGAACAGTTGAATGAAGATGAAGATGTAACCCAAGAGAGGGCCAAAGAACGGATGTGTATTTTTAAACGCAGCCATGAGGTAAGTATAGATGCCTCCAGATTTGGGAATTACTGTACTAAGTTCAGCAAATACCAATGCTCCTGTGGACAAATGTGTTGAAGTCATGTAGGTAATATTTCATAATGGGTTGAAAACATAAAGTTAAGAAATTCACATTAAATAATTAGCAACTTGAAGCCTATGCTTATGTGCCTATAAACCATGCCTTAGAATATAATATAACTAGCTGACCCGTGCGAAGCATTCACATTCTAACTTACTTAAATCCCACTTAATTAAAGTACACACCGTATATTTAGAATCGTATAGTGCGTATACTATACGATACTAAATAATACAATTAATTAAAAATAGCAATGTAGTGGCGTAACGGCAGTTTTACAGCTGGGTATTGTTATCATCAGTGTTGCCAACGCCAGGAAAATATTCCTACAACTTACTTGATCTTACATTACTGTTACTTCCGGTTTCTTTATTTCTTTTTTTTTTCGTATAGTTGTATTTTGTATATTTTTCTGGTGTAGCGGTTAAGGAAAGCTTTAAAATGATGCCTCATCATGCAATTTGATGATGTATTAAGGAAGTTATGGCGTACCGACAAAAAAATGGCCTTGAGAAATAATATATGCGATAAGGGAAATTTCTTAATAACACAGTAAAAATATAAACTAGAATTGCAATAACTAAACAATTAATTATTATTAAACACGATTTTAACTAGAAGTAAAACGTAAAGAAAATGTAAGAAAAAACATATAATCCTTAACAATGGACTGTTAAAAAGGATCTAAGCTAAGGAAACTTGAACAAATTTGGAAAAAAAGTAAATGTGTGCGGTCGTGGGACCCCCGTCAGGAACAAAGGTCATCACACCTTTTCTTCAATTCTTTTACCAGCCTTAACGGCAACATACACACATAATTTTAATCTTTCAATTGTAGATTGTTTTTTATACAAGTATTTATTGTTTCCATACGTATAATGTTATTATAATTAAGGTGTAGAATGAATTATAACATCAAAGCTAAGATGGTAAACACAGTTAAATGTCCATTCATTGTAAATACATTCAATAAACATAAAATGTTGGTTCATCCGTCTAGGCCTAACCTAAAATTATTGTGTGTTTATGTTTAATTTATTTTACCTGCCTCTACAAACAATAATTTTAGCCTTAAAATTATTTTCTAGGCCTAACCTAAAATTTTAACGCTTGACGATAATATCTGAACTACGCTGGACAGAACTCAGGAATATTTAAATGTCTTGATTGAAATTGATGAACCAAAACATATGTTTCTTGGATGTATTTACATTCATTGCATTAGCAACCAATTTGATATTGCTTTTTTCGTTACTCATGTTTTATATTTGTAATTGCCATAGCAACCAATTAATAACACTTTTATTCCTTGCCCATTACATTTTCTATTTGTTAACTTCTACCGCAACCCGCGTTAAGGTACTTCGTTCCAAAAAACAGTGCAGAAGAGTTATGACTAAATTAAAACAGTAATCAGCAAAGAAAGACAAACTTCACATATTTAAAAATCTGAGGTAGGATATATGTAATATAGACTTGTAAATAGCTTCCATTATGTACTATATAAACTAATTGCAATTGGGTGAACATTTTTCTTATGTATCGGTATTTTTCCTTCTTTGTTAAACAAAAAGAATGAATTGTTTCCAAAATCAAACCGTAATAAGTACATTTTACAATTTATTGCATGGTAATTAATTGAATATAGGTTTTAAGATCAGTTGAGTGGCAAGCAAAGGAATGAATATAGGCAGTTGGTTATAACTGAAACTGAGTAATTCACACTTAAATAATCTAAGGAAAATATATTTGTTAATCCCAGTGCCACAAAAGGCATATTTTAAAAGGTTGTCTTGGCTTTTGAAGAAATTTCAAATGTAAACATAGGAAGATTTGGTTATTGCATAATTTTAAAAGTAATTATTTTGTAAAAAGTTTTGACTGACATGGTTCTTTTTAAAATGACAATCCTAAAAACAAAATTTTAGTTCTTGTATTTTTGTTTGTTATTTGTGAACGGTTTTAATCTTAGAACTCAAAATTGTACCATCCATTGCTAATGGTATACCATTTTTTAAACTATGAAAACAACTGAATTTTTTTTTTTAAATTTGCCAAAAACTAAACAAAAGTAATGTATTTAATTTTATAACATGTTATGCTATAAACAAATATTTTACACATCTAAATATCTTTAACGTGTAACTTGGTAGTCATGACCTGCAAATATTTATCCAAGAAAAGTTTAGTCTTACTTACAGAAGATACATTTTAAATTTATATTTTGAGTAAAATGTTTACTCAAGTTAGCCTTATAGTCCAGTAGATATGTACATTGTACCTGGAAAAAATTCCGAAGTTAATGAAACTTTTACAGGTTGTTTGGGGGTGCTGTGGGATGACTCTATCAAGTTTTCCAACTCGAGGACCCTGTGCTAATTTTGAGGGGGCCGAAAAACTTCAAAATGTTCTGACTTTTATCGGTTTTTTGCTTATAACTTCTAAACTAAGCGGTTTTCGACCAAAACATTTCTTTTCAAAGTTGTAGAGCAGTAAATTTGCTACAATTTGGTATCCTTAAACTTCTTCCTAATCCTAATATTAACCGAGATACAGCCGATCAAAGTTAGAGAGATTTTCTCAAAATGGCAAAACCCTACAACCGGCAGACTTCACTATAGTGCAGTCACTCCGTGCGAGAATAAATTTGTAACGCGTGATTGTATGGAATATTTCAACCACTAAAACCCTTCCAATCTCAAAAAAACAAATACCATTGGAAAGGTAATGTTTCCAAATTTATTTTTTGTATTTACAATTTCTTTCAAAACATATATTTACTTGTGTAATCATCGTTTAGAAATTTTACTTTTCTAAACCACTGACGGGCGTGATAAAACTGTGAGAGATTTTCTCAAAATTGTCCCTCTAACTATCAATTACCATCAGTTCTACAGTAATTATAGTAATCACTCATCAATATCGACATGTTGGAACACGCGGGGGGGGAGGGGGGTCCGTTGACCAAGTGCCTTTTTTTGTGAAGTGTAGTTATTTCAATGTTATCGTGTTACCCTACTACTGTAATTACTGCCAACCCATAATCTTGAACCTCAATAATAAACATAGATTAGGTTGTTGAAATCAATGAATAATAACTAAAAATTAATTAAAGAATATAATTGATATAAAAATAATGGTAGTATGTCTAATAATGCAAGTATATACAATTTATGTGTAAAAACTTCTGTGAGGCCACCAACAATTTGAAGCGCTTGGGTTCTGCTGCATCCTCGTAATCCTCGTTTTCAAAGTTGTCGGGGTCTATGAATCACACTCAATTAACACGGGTGACTTTGTTACAAGATTGAATAATAATGAGGGGGAGTTATAAAAATAAAAAATGTACTTCTTCATGATGACGAGAATAATAATATCCACCTTGTTTGGTAATTTACCATCCCCAAGCAGATGGTAACTTCACAAAAAAAGGCACTTGGTCAACGAAGCAAACCCCCCCCCCCCCGCGTGTTCCAACATTTCGATATTGATGAGTGATTACCATAATTACTGTA
>JAGFPH010004337.1:20498-56906 GCA_018207615.1 Philaenus spumarius | reverse complement strand
AAAAAAAACACATCTAGTACATTAATTTTCATGTATTATTCAGAAAATAAATATTTTTTTAAACTGGAGAAAAATATATTTCTATAAAACGGTATTTCGGTTAATGCAAGTTCTACTGTGTTTCAATCAGAGAAAGTTAGTGGCTTCCGACTGCTGGCAATCAAAGTTTATATTAATTCTTTTCATCTTAGCCACGTTACAGATTAGGCTATTTTGGTTATCAAGTCATTTTTGTGAGAAACTCCTAAGTTCTATAAGTGAAAGTAGTTTAGTTTCAGACATTTTAGTTAGCTACTGTGTCGAGTGTTTTGATGTTAGTAATTAATTGTTTTTATAATAAAGCCATATACACACCTATAATCAGATTCAATATAAGATTCACAGCACTAAGCAGTCCTAGTTCTCGCTTCAGACTTACAGACTCCACTGGTTTCTTGATCTCTTCCATGTTCCACGCAGCCAGTGATTTCCCGCTAGGTGACTAAACAAAACCTAGTTTTAGTATTTTGTCAAGAAGCCTTTAGCGTAATCAATCAGTAACTGTTGTCAAACAACAGCTTGCATTCAATTCAATAATCCATGGAATCAGTACAAACTTTAACAATGATCTGAGTATCTGTAGAACCAAATGTTTAATTAATAGATTAGGTAACTCAATGGATATAGCCCCACTTCACTCTTATCAATTTTTTATATTTTTCAGACGGATAAAGTATTTCTTTGTGATTATAATTCAGCTTAGTAAAATTCCACGTGAAGCTCTTTGGTATGAAATTCAGATCGATTTTTTATTTTGTAAAGTACTAAAGTGTTATAAATATAAACTCTGAAACCCTTATCACAAGTTGAATGCAGTTGCAAAAAACCAAGTACAGTAATTAGTGTGCGTGTGTAAAGCTACTCTAGTTCCCTGAAGTACATTTCATCAGCCAAATATCCATCAAATGGGGTATTAATATCTCTATCTATAAACTATCCTCTTGAGAATCGGACCTGTCAATTCTCAATGATAACTAAACTGCATAACCCTTCAATATTAGTGTTGCACGTATCTGAAAAAAGAACAGTTGTAGGTCAGCTCTCTAAACGTAAAAATGGCCAACATAATACAGTAATCTTATTTTGCTAAATAAGTTTTATTAACCCTCCAAGTGGCATGGTTAAAGCTAAAATTGAAAAGCCTGTTTTTAGCGTTTTGCAAGCATATTTTTAAAAATTCGCCAAAAATAGTAAATGAACCCCAATCCAAAAGTGTTCAGTAGCTTTTTTGTAGAAGAAACTTCAAAGAATTCAAATATGCCACTAAAAACTAGTTTATTTTGAAATTGTAAAAGTTATTAGCTCAAGAAACAAAAAATGTTCAGTAACGAAAAGAAAAAGTTCAACTTTAGGCCTACATAACAAGTAGTAAACATTTTTTGTATTTTTTTCGTAAGCGTAAAAAAGTTTTGTAATTTAGTTCTAAATATAACTGTACAAAAACATTTATCAATTTCAAATTTTCTATTTTGAAAAAAAACAGTTTTTATGTTCCAAGTACACGACTGGTAACAAACCTAGGCCTATATTGTAACATCATTTACTAATATATGCTTTGCCCAAAAATGAAATATTATTATAACAAAGTGTAGAGGATAAATCAAAGAAAAGAACGGTATACTTGTCTTTCCTTAGTTCACAAAAGTGTTTGAGTTATATTTATTTGAATAACAAAATGACATCAATCTAATGAAAAGCCGCTACGCTACCCTCTGCGTATAAGACGGGACATTTGAATAGCGGGAGAACATACGCGCTAGAGTTTATCACCAGAACGTACATTTCAACTGTTGTCTAGACAGACAAAAAACCGGTTGTTTCTGGATTACTTCTCACCGTTACAAACTTCAGACTTTGCTCTACAAAATGGTGTAAAGAAATCTGTCAAACCATAAGGCAGTGCCTTCGCAATATCGGGTGACAAATGGGCTGTTTCATTGGTTGAGAAACGTCCAATCGCAAGGGTTTACAGTAATTCTTTAAAAAAGTAGTAATTTTATAGTGACATCTGATTGGAAGACACCAACAGAAAGATAAAATCTTGACGAATCCAATGGTATCGTTATAATTGCCAAAGAAACATTATTGGAGATGGTCTTAAACGTTGAAGAAGTGGGAAATAACAGTACAATTGTATGCACATTCGCGCACAGAAAGAGCTGTAGACCGATTTGCATATTTTAAAACGATGATTACGTATGTAAATATACGTTTTACGAAAAAGTTGTAAATACAAAAATTAAAGTTTAATTCATTTCCTTTCCAATGGTGCGAGTTTTATTGCGATTGGATGATTCTAAGTGGGTTAAATTATCGATTATGCAAATATATGCAAATTCTCTCTAATTGTCGAAATAGCTGCATCTTGCGCCTGAGAGAACGTCACTTTGGGCAGTCTGCCACTGGGAGGGTTAAATCACATTAAATTTTTATCATTAGTAACTCCTCATTCTTAAGAACAATTGAAAAATGAAACAAAAACCAAACTTACATGAAATGTACAGTAGAACCCCTCTTGTCCGGTTGATCCCTCCGCGCTCGAGTTTACTTGCTGATATCGTGTTATCGCTTGTCCGCTTTAGTGCTCAGTCATCTCTCGTATCGTTTCTTTCGTTGTGCATGTTTAAAGTCCTTACTGTTTGTTGGTTATACGACAGTACTTTTTTGTGTTCGCTACACAGTGTATTTGTTTTACACAATGTGTTTTTTCAACATGTCAGGAGTGAAACGTTGATCGTTGGGAAACCCGTCATGGCGTCCGGTTTGTTTCAGCGGATAATTTTCTGTAAATTCTGATAATCCGACCTTTTTTGCGTTACGACCATACCCCCAGTCCCAAAGGTGATGGATTAGAGGAGTTCTACTGTACTTGGAAAAATATTATAATTTATAATTTTTAAATAATTTTGTACAGTTTAAAAGTTATAAAAATTTAATGAATTTTACAGTTTTTGATATTAGGTTCATATAAATAAATTACCTTCATTGTCATTATCTATATAAATAAAATGTAAATGTTTGTTTGTTCAAAATCTCAAATCTCCAAAAGTTCTTCACCGATTACTTTGAAATTTTTACACATTACATTTGAATACAAGCAGGTTTTTATATACTTTTTATTTTTTTTAACAGCAGCATCTATAGAACATAAAAACAACAAAAAGTATACTAAATAGTTAAAAAAAATGTGAGCGCCATTAAATATGTTTATTGACTATAATATCAGTAATCAGCTGTTTGCTATAATATTTCCATTAACATCTGATTTCAAACTTTGAAACAATTTTTTGTATTTCTAACTTTTAGGTTAGGTTTTTAAAAAAGAGCGTCATCTGTTGGACATAAAAACAACACAAACATGTATAAATAATTATTACATATGTTTAGTATTGGTACAGCAATCAGCTGATTGCTCACATATTTCCATCAACAGCTGATTTCAAAATTTGAAACAATTACTTCTATTTCTGACTTTTTTGTAGAGTTTTGTTTAAGTGTAGACCTAAGCAATGCTGATTTTTTTACCTTTATTATATCTGATGGTATAAAATATACGAAAAATTTGTTTTGGACATTTAACATTATTTACGATCTCAGCTTTGAGATTATTATTATTCCTACCTTTATCGTAAAGAAAACATATGTGTATAGAAGGGTCCAACAGGGTTGGTGTGCAGGGGTCTCCCCTAGTTTAAAATAAATTAATCTTATACTTCACACTTTTACAACCTACAGAACTAAGGCACACGTGTACACAATTCATGTTCATACATTACAAAAAAAAAAACTGTTTTACTGCAGTTACAAATATTTTATAAACAGCTCATGTTATAAATAGAACAATTATTTTGATTAAAAACATAATACAATTATAAAAATTAAAAATAAACAGTCATACTAACAAGGTTCTGAACCATGAGGAAACACCATTTCGTCAACATGTTGAAGAGAAATATGCTAAGGTACCACAACTGGTGGAAGACTCGTAAACTAGAATAGTGGACAGACGCGTACCGATGGACTACACAGCAATCTTACTAAATGCAGCATTTGAAATCATAGTACACAAGCTAGCATTATGGTTCTTATGAGGCTATATAAAACACTATGACTCTGTTAGTTTATAACTTAAGAACCAGTAATCGAATTTTCACCGAGTTTTTTACCATATTAACTGTAGTCAAATTATTTAAAATACAGTTTAAAGTTATTTGCAACATTGTTAAACTATAGCTGTTTTTGAATTTATTTTTTCCTCCAACTGCTACTTTAAAGCCTAAATTACCAAATTGTTACACGAACCTAATTACAAAAATCTTATAACTCCATAATTTCTTGTTGAAGAACATTCAACAAAACATTTATATAGAAAAGGGATATATTTTATGTATCTTACTATTATTTGATAAAATTGCTCGTTTTCATATTAGGCGATGACATTTTTAATAGCTGCCATTTCGAAACTATAAATGATAGTTTTTTAAAGACTTTTATCTAAAATTAAGATTAGTAAGACCAACAAACCTACAATGTTTCAATTTGATATCTCAAATCATTATGGATGGGAAAATATACATACAACTAAGCAAGATAGAACTATGTTTTATAATAAATCCTTTTTCGTTTTGACCTATAAAATAACTTGATGAAGTTTGGGTCAGTAATACCATTTTACCCATACCAAATTTAAATACAGGGTGTTTGGTGTCAGTGTCAAAAATTTCAAGGCGTTATTATGCATGCAAATTGCAACAAAACTATGCAATTTGGACAGTTCTATCTCATTCCACCTTCTAGAAAGAGTCTTTTTCAATTTTTTCAAATTTATTGACATTGATCATGAAAATCTCATTTTTCTCAACTTTTACCAAACATATTGCCACTTTTTATTACTTTTTTGGAAAGTACACAAAATTTTCTATCAGAATCAGTATAGTTTGCCACAGTCAAGCCCTCTTAACCCTTTCCACTCCAATTACTGGGGACCTAGTGTTGCTATCAGCTCCATTTAATTTTGAGCGAATAGTGCACTGTAACTTGTTTACTCCAAAAAAAAAGTATTTCTGTCAGTTCTAAAAGGCTGATTTTTTTTGTAGTTTCTTCTACGACTAAAGTATAGATTGGTATGAAATAAAACATATATTTTTATTTTCAAGTATATTTTTTAAATTTTTATTTATTGAAAAAAATAGAAATTTGTAACAAAAAACCGGAAAAACAAGAATTTTTGACAAATTTACAATGGGAAGACCTATATTTGTTGTTTAATTTTTGTTGTCTATATCCTTACAAACAAAATTATGTGGTTTACAAATGTTTTAGACACAATAATACACTATAAAAAAAAAATAATAGAAAAATAAGTTTTTCATAAAAAAATAGTTTTTATGAAAAAAATTTGTTTGGACACCCCAACTTGTACAAAATTGCCTTAACTATTTATTTGATTGCTTAGCAACGGCATTATTTAGGTCAGAACTAGTAAGTAAAGCTTTTTTCAAAACTTATTGGTAATATTGGAATCATTCAGATTCGAAACAAAAGTTCTGTCACCACTACCGCCATTTTGCAACTGCCGTCATTTTCGTTCATTTTATTTCACAACAATCATTATTGTAAAAAGAACAATATTAAAAAATAAACTGTGAAATTACACCCGATAACCTAGTACAACAAAACTAAACAACGCGCAAGCTCACTAAAACACTGCGTGTAAGTAAAAACCAAACAACGGCGAGAGCCGACGGCTGTTTACAGAGCGGCCAGACGGCAAACATTACATTTTCTAACATTTATTTACCACAGAAACTGAACTCAAATGGTTCTAAAAAAATTCCACAGATAGCAGGACATCTCAAACTTCAACAATAGTGGTCATCAAAGTAACTGCGTCCGTTCAAATGCAATCAAAGAACGTATTCATAGCGAGTTCGGGGCTCACCCGACATAGGAGTTCGTGCGGATTAGTAGGGTGCGGGGCTGCCCCGACACTCGAGTGGAAAGGGTTAAAGCCTTGTAAAATTTACTTGAAAAAAATATTTTGGAAAATTAAGAAAAAAGGTCGCTACAACTTACTTAAGACATTTTTCATATTTGCCATACTACAAACTGTCAAATATCACAAAAAACTTCCCCACATCTTAAGCTTTAAAATGGTATACTAGAAGTGACCTTTCCTATTCGCCTAAGGGGCGGCAATGGGCATTAAACATAATTATTGACCTGTTTGTGATGAAATAATTATATTAAATACCCTATCTTCGTTTTATTATTTCCTCTCCAATGAAACTATTTCATTCCTTTATCTTATCTCAGTTATCTACATTTTTCATATTCCTAATCAAATAACAAACACACCCATTTGTAAAAACAAATTAGTTTCATTGGATTGCTCCTGAAAGCATACCTCAGTTAAGTGAAACTTACCGTAGAATACACATCACAAGAATGTGTGCACTTTGTGTATGGTTTTGCAATGGTATTTGTGGACTTTGGCACCGTACACAAACAGCGTCATGAAATAGGTGTAGCGACGGAGGAAACAATCATTGATGCTGTTCACAACGATCCAGGAGTAAGCACTAGAGACGTTGCTAGAGATATTGGCATTTCTAATTGGAAAGTTTGGGATGTCTTGAAAAAAAACTCCATACATTTCATGGGCCATGTCACGAAATTTGAAAAAATCGAAAAATGACTGTTTCTGGAAGGTGGATTGAGATAGAACTGTCTGAATTGCGTAGTTTAAAAATAACGCCTTGAAATTGTTGACACTGACTACCAAACACCCTGTATCATAATATCCTCACACAAATTAGATTAAGAGCCAAGTTAGTTGCCATTATATGTACATCCCATGCTTCATAACAATACCATTACTCTGACTATAGATCTTACTTATTAAAATGTTCATTCTAAATACAAACCTTTGTTTATAGATTTTGACCCGTTTTAAAAACGGCTCATAAGTAATTTAGCGATTTTAAAATTTGTTTAGGAAAAGAATTTAGTTGATAAAAATTTATATTTAAAAAAATGTCCACGACTTACTTAGGAAGCCTATTTGTGTTAGGTACTTTATTGCATATTGAAGGCAAAGTATCGGGTGTGGTATTTTTCACCTCAAATTGATGTAGACAGTTTTCAGGACTTCCCAGGAGTGGCGAGATGATCCAAAGCCTTTTTTTCCTTTTTTAAAAAGTTGACTTCACTACTATAGTTCATGATTAGTAGACTTGTGAAATAGAAGTAGTTGTTCTAGACGTTATCCGTTATAAGGAATTTGAAAAATATTCAGATTAAATTTAAAGATTCTTTTCGCTATTAGGCTTTTAACTACTGGTAAAAGTTGTTTTCTTAGTACAAATCCCATAAAATTTCTAGTGATTGAAGTAGTTTACCACATTGGTGTTCCTAATCAGCTTGAAAACTTGAATCACCCTCCCAAATATTCTAATTCCAATCTTGATTTCTTAAATTAAATTTCCTTTTGTTTTTGACTATTTCTATCTGTTTGTACTTATTTAACATTTTCTATTCTATGAAGGCGAGCGGGTTCTTCAATAATTCGGTAAACTCATGATCAGTTGAAACGTTTATTGAACCATTTACAAACGCCTACTCTGTTGGTTCCGATTATACGCCATGAGGCCAAAGCAAGATCAATTCCCCATTTATACTGAGCCAGCTTGAAGCTAACTGTTCAAGCCTAAATCAGTCTGTTAGTAACCATGGTCTGGAGAAAACTCCAGATCACATAATGTAGACTCGCTTGCCTTTACCTTAGTTTAGTTTAGTTATAAGTCCGGACCAGCAGAGGAATAGATTGTTTTACATTAAATAAACGCTCTGAAGTGAAACAGTCTTTCGTCACCTTATTGAAGAACCTATTCGCCATCCACCATCCTGACAAAGCCCGTACATCCGCACGAGGACAGAAAGGCATAGCCCGACCAGGGAAAACGCCGCTTCAGGAGTCGGACGCAGGAGAGCCGAGCCCAAGGAAGCGGGACCCGTTACACGAAAGTACAAGGAAATGAGTTAAACTCATCACTTTTTAGGGCACACACCACATAACATGACCGTTAAACAGACTTGTTTTGAGAAGAAGATAAGGACACCATTAGATTCGTCAAGGTTTGAACTTTCTACCACTGCCTTCCAAACATTCATCATTCTTATAGTTTCTTAGATATGATTTTTTCTGTAAACCCTTGCAATTGGACAGTCTTCAACCAAAGAGAAAGCACATTTTGCAATCGATGTATCTATTACAAATACAAATATTTGCATAATGATTTTTATAATGATTGAAGTGCAAGTACTATATTTTCGTTTGATATAAGGAAAACCTGTTTTGGTGCTCCGATGCTATACAGGTATTTCCGTGAAATACGTACATTTCTTCAACGGCCTAGGCGCGTTAGCTGTTATATTTTCGCATTGTCTACAGCGCGGCAGCGTCTGGCTGGAACTGTATAACCTACTATCGGTTTGTAAGAGTTTTGTTTGGTTGTTCTAATTTAGTGGAACCATGGTTATTTAAAATTGCCAAGTTTACAATTCAATTTTATGATTTATTATCTACAATTTGTAATAATAAAATTTCATTTTTGGGTAAACCTTATATTCTTATTCAAAATAGGTGCTCTCTAAAAATACGTTTTCAAACACTGTATACCAAAAAATTATTGCATACCCTCCAGAACCCCCGGGATAGGAGAAAGCCCCCCCCTCCTTGAAAACCGGCTGGATCCGCCTGTGATGACTATGCTATATATTCTATCATTGCTTTTTAATTAACTTGTCTCTTAAAATACAGTCTTTTAAAAGTAATTAAAAATATTTACTCCCTATAGTTTTTTTAATCATATATAAATTATTTAATAGGTATAAATTGGCCCAACAACATGGGCCTATATAAAATCATTATAGATAAAATAGATAAAATAAAAATTCAAATATTATACATAGAACAAAATAAATTACTTTAGAATTAAACAGATTTTAATCAAAATAATTGTGTTCAAAGTGCCCACCATTCTCTTCCTGGAGAAATAATTGACTAGTTTATGAACGCACATTTTTTTGTAATTTCAACATTACTAACTTTTTCTACTTACTCTAAGCAACAATACTCCTAATCCATACACTTAGATCATGTTTATTATAAAATAATTAAGCTTAACTACTTACTTTATGTCCGTCACATGACTTTCTTCTTTTTTTATACATGCATGGTTACTTGACCTTGTAATGACAGTTGTCCTTAGACCACCATACGGGATGCATCCCATGCGTAAAAAGTGATTTAATATGTTCTCAAACTTTGTGTTTGTATGTGATGTTTGATGACCTCGCAAGAGTGATAAGCGTCTGGTGATGGAGTAAATCTCCGAAGTGCTTCATATAAAAAGAGAAGAAAGTCACGTGACGGACATAAAGTTAAGTAAGTTAAGCTTAATTATATTACGTTGACTTGGATACCAAAGGAACATGAATCTTAAATTATAAAATACTGCTGAAGTTAATTACTTTTAAAATCTTTAATAATAAATTTATTGACAATTTTACTATTAGTTTGATTATTACCAATTTTGCTAACCAATAGCTACTCAGATATTTATAAAAAACTGTGTTAAGAAAGTTAAAAACCTTATAACTGAAATAGTATGCGCTATATATAAAAAGTGGTTTAAAGAAATAGGTGTCTTTTATTTTTGTATGGTGTATGACGTTTGAGATATTAATTTTAGTTTGGTGATTTCCTAAAAAACAGTTATTTTTATTTTTTTCCGTATGACGCACCACTTACAAAATATTGATTGATAAACATGTCTTCCAAGATGGCAGGCAAAACCTAATTTTCTTGAAAATGGGTAATTACACTCAGAGGACAGGAACCAACTGCAAACCATTTCCAACAGGAAAATCATTTATCAAGATTTTTGCAGATACAAAGTATTTGGTTCCTGGACTATAAAACCAAACAAAATAGATGCTCTCAAACAAAACTTGTTCTTTATATTGAAAAATTACAGTATTTTTTATAATTTGGACACATTTTAGTATTCTATGCAAAAAAAAAGTAAAGATTTACCCCTTTTAGAATGGTTTGTAACTTTTTAAAATCCACAATCATATTGGGTTTATCAACTGTAACACTGCTTATAATATAGAAGGAAATAAGGTTAATACATAATTCAAACACAAACAAATATTTACTGTAAGACTTTTACTTCAAAAATGGTGTACAAAAGTTATCAAGAATTTTGCTTTTTTGCTCATTTAACCTCTATTTAAAATAAGACTAGTTAATTCTGTTTAAAATCAGTACAAAATGTACGTCTATATCAACTCATCCGATTACAAAAATAAATTCCCACAAATACACTTCTTTACCAAACCTAAATATCCCACAAATAAACAACACTGTTCACTTTGGTTGCCATTAGAAGTAAATAACTCGCCCGAGTTAAAACATTACTCCGTTTGGTTATAAATAACTATAAAGTAATGGTAACACTTTATTAAAAGGCATTTATTCAATATCTCGTATTATATTTCAAGGATTTATATTTTAAATAAAACTAAATTTACTATTAAAGCTATTAATAATAATCATTCACAAGGAAAATAGAAGAAAAGAAAATTGTTCAAGTGTGAATCGGTTTCCTCTCCTGGGACACATAGTATATTGTTAGTTTAGTTTTCAGGTCATACAAATTGTATTAAATATTATATTTAAACTGAATTGTTACTGATTGTATACAATTAGCTGTCCTGCCACTCTATACCATTAATTGTAATGAAAACTAAAAATTTATAAATATTTGTAAGAATGGAAAAAGCACAGTTGCATTGCTTACAACTCACAGTAATACAACTCTGCTGATCAGGGTTGTTCGTATTGTTTACACAAGCTGTTGGTCAAATTACATTTAGTTTGCACTGACTGGCTCTCATCACCAGAACAAATTCATGTCGTCAGCTAGATTTGTACTAGGTACATTAAGTTTCAAAATTTATACAGGGTGTTTCAAAAAGGACTTTACAACTTTGAAAATTCATATAAATTGTATTAAACAAGGTACAGAGCTGGTTTTGGTATTGTTTTAAAGGAAAACAGTTCAAGTTTTGACTCGCGTAGTCCGCTAGTGCCTAATCGTGCCGCACAAGCGCTAGTGACAGTTACGTTAAAGATGGCTGCCTTCACTGGAGCAGAGCGTGCTAGTTGAGTGTTTTGGTTTGAAGAATCGAAGTCTGCGACAACAGTTCAGCGTAATTTTCGTACCAAGTACGCTAAAGATCCTCCTAGTAGGCCTACAATTTATGAGTGGCATAGGTGTTTTGTAGAAACAGGGTGCTCAGTGAAACATAAAAAATCCTCAGGTCGTCCAAGCACATTTGACTAAGTCGTTGAGCAAGTGAGACAAAGTTTTGTAAATAGCCCTACGAAATCGACCCGGCGTGCATCTCGTGAGCTGCAAGTACCACATACGACGGTTTGGCGTGTGTTAAGAAAACGTTTGCACTTGAAACCATACCGATATTCGCTTTTACAAGCAATTAAAGACACTGATAAGATTGCCCGTAGGAACTTCTGTGTGGATATGTTAAATCGAGTGGATGATGATGAACATTTCTTGGACAACATAATCTTTTCTGACGAGTCCACTTTTCACTTAAGTGGCAAGGTAAACACACATAACTGTAGGATTTGGGGCAGTGAAAATCCACATGAAACATTACAACATGTTCGTTATAGCCTTAAAGTGAACGTTTTTTGTGCGTTGAGCAAGAGGAAAGTGTACGGCCCCCTTTTTTTTCCAAGAGAGAACCATCAATGGGATAGTGTACCTTGATATGTTGCAACAATTTTTAATACCACAGATCGATGAGGATGACCGAGAACGAAATGTTTTCTTTATGCAAGATGGCGCACCACCACACTATCTGACTGACGTCCGGGATTTTCTAAATGACCGCTTCCCAGGTCAATGGATTGGCCGTGATGCGCCAATTGCATGGCCCCCCCGTTCCCCAGACCTGACACCGCTAGATTTTTTTTCTGGGGTTTCATAAAAGATATGGTGTACGTACCTCCTTTTCCGGCCACTCTACCTGAACTCTTTAGAGCAAGAATTTACGCTGCTGCTGAGCAAGTTACACCTAAAATGCTAGTGCGAGTCTGGGAAGAAATCGACTACCGATGGGATGTCTGCAGAATAACCAACGGAAGCCACATAGAACATCTTTAGTTTAAGGTAAAAAAACTTGAAGTTTTTTCCTTTAAAATAACACCAAAACCAGCTCTGTAACTTGTTTAATAAAATTTATATGAATTTTCAAAGTTGTAAAGTCCTTTTTGAAACACCCTGTATTACCACCTCAGCTATATAGTGAGTCAAATAACTTATAAATAAATGCAGCCAGTGTAATAATTGCCTAAATTAGTTTTCTGTTAAAACTAATAGTTACTTAATATTTTTTGTAAATAACTGTTTTTTTTTTTTTATTATAGTATTTTTAATCGGTTCCATGATTTTTTTTTACTTCTTGGTGATGTTAAACTAAAGGCTGTAAAATGCATTAACTACCATCGAAAATAATTATCACAGTTTTTACCAGTGGCTTTCATAAAGTTACTAGTATATAACCAACAAGCACATTTCTAAAAGTTTTTACAACATATTGAACTATTAGTATTTCACAAAAATATGCTTGTAAACTTATAATTATAATTAACTTTTTACAAGTTTAGAAATGAATACTTGTAAATCAATAAATTAACATGTCTATAAAAAAGCATAGCCAACAAACTTGTAGTTGACACTTGATGGTTATTATTACAAAATAGGTTAATTGTTTTCCTAATTCTACATGTTAAATTGTACTGTTAAAGAAGTTGTGTGTATTGGTTCTTATTATGGAACAGCGTGATGGAATGCGTCCCTAAGTTACAATTACATAATACTTCGATCAAGTGATTATTATTTAAATGTTAAACTAGAAACTTCATTATTAAATTATTGCTTAGTGAAATTGGTATTTCTTTACATTTTCGATCCATTGTATTTATTTACTACAAACTATTTTATTGACATGTATGCCTATATTTTTATTACAACACATTTAATTTTGTTTTAATGAAAATGGTTTTATATGTGCTTAGGTAAAATAGTGTATGAACCAAGTGTGTAAAATAATTAACTCGGCTTCGACAACATATTATAAAACTTGTTACGTAAATATGCACTACAAGTGCACTATCTTCCTGAGAAGAAGTTCAGAGACAGAACTTTTAGGAAAATGTGTAACTTTCACTTTGAGTCAGTGTATAAATTTAATGAATGTTTCAAAATGACATCTGTTAAAGTAGGATACATTTTTAAAAGTTTATTATGACTTATTACTGACAAGAGCACAGGAATTTTTGTACTGACAACAAGAGTTATAACTTGGTTCAAGGTGGACTTGAATAAACTATAAATAAATCAATGAAGATCAGGAATAAAAACTTTAGAAAAAATATAATATGCCTTGAAATATATACTAGGAGACACGTTACACATAAATGTGACTCGTACACAAAAATAAACCTAAACTAAAACAACTAAATTTAACAAAGGATGTAACTTACTTAAAACAAACAACAATTGCGATGGATAATTATGTACAAATCAATATTTTAATTACAATTATTATAAATATATACTTACAGAATATTCAAGTCATTGTACATGATTTCATATATTAAGTACAAGTGCTGAAAAATAACAAATATTTCTAAAATACAATAATAATTAAGAGATTAAAAACAAAATTATAATCTAGGAAAGTAACCTACCTACAATGATAATTTTTATTCCACCGTAATTTTTTCAAAAATTTACTGTCCATCAGTCAAACTAATGAAGAGAAGAGTAACTTAATGCCAGGAACTACCAACAGAATTGTTATTATAAACCACCTGACTTTGCAAGGTTCTTGTAGACACGCCAAAAATTACACCCCTTAACCAGAATTATGGGTTTGAGGGACTATTGCGAATTTGAACTTTGTCGATGTGGCAAAACCTTTATTCAAGACACACGATTCATAGATTTGTGAATTAGACAGTTTACTCTAGCAAATATTTGTTGGAATATTATTTTATAAAATCTGCCTAATATATAATTTTATTTGTATTTCCTCATTTACTACAGAACAAATAAATAACGTAAATAAAAAAAAAACCAGTTGCAGTTTGACAGACCTTATTGTTTGAATTAAATATTTTAAAGCCACAGTTCGGTTTAAGGGTAACTCATATTATTGGTTTCATCAGTTTTTTAGCTATGGAAAACAAAAATTTACCTGTCATTAATTTATAGATGTTTGTTATAATCAGAGTTATCATGAATTATTTTGGTTTGACATTTTTACTAAACTATATTCAAGTCAGAAGTGTTTCAGTTAACCGAGGTTGTATATGAACAAATTATACTGTCATTAATTTGTCTCTATAGGGAAATTTAAGAATAGCTGTAAGTAATATAGATTTTATAAAAACTTGTGCATTAAGAAAACTGTTATTAAAACAATATAATTTATTCAATTTATCTATTCTGTAAATTAATAGTAGGTAAAATTTATTTTTACATAATTAAGTACAGAAAACAATAACCAATGAAATGATGTAACTAATATTTTTTGTGTGTCTTCAGGGAGGCAGGAGTCCATAGAAAAATCCAATAGTAGGCATGCACAACTTTTGTTAAAAGGTATTGAACTATGTGAAAGCCCAATAAGCCGTGTGGTTCGCTTCAAATAGTTGGATCGGCTAATTGGTTCATATTGATTTTTCTACCAACTCTCGATAAAAGAAGCAAGATGAAGTAGAAGAGCGTAAGTAGTTCAATTTTGGACTTAAATAACACGTATTAATAAGAATAAATAAAATTACAAATGGGTTTGGTTTAAGGTATAGACTTCATTAAATAAGGAAAGAAACCCTGTACGATTGTTACCACAATTAACTGAAGATAGTTTTAACAGCCATCGCCAGGCAAAATCAAAACAACAAATATATAATGTAAAAGTAACAATCATTTGTATGCTATCATCAAATCTCTCAGAAAAGAATTGCAAATTGAAACTGTAAGGCAAAACGTAGTGGAAAAGAGGGTCGGTTCTAAACCGCATTAAAATTGTGGTTTACAAATATTCGTGAACAGGATGCACGCTTAGATGGGCCGTCGAAGAGGCAAAAAAAGCCGAAGAACTCATACTATTATGAGAAATAAAAATACCGTGCTATTTGTTAGGTACCAATTTTGGTTACTACTGGGTTTATATTTTATAGTTTATGAAATGTTTTCCTCCTAATCATTTAGAACTTATGTGTGAAGAAAACAATAATACGAGTACTGAAAATCACGTACTTTTTGGTTGATTTGGTTGAACGTAAGAATAGTTAAGGTCAATGTTGTTTTAAAGAGGAGTTGTCTGTTCTAGTGTTTTTATATGATCTTTGATAATATTTTGTTTAACAATTGTATTAATTTTCTAGAACTGAGCTCATTTTTTAATTATCGAAATACAGTTATTGAGCTCAATAGTATTTTGATATAATTATATTATGGTAAACAATAATGAACAATATAAAGAGCATTAGATAAATTAAGAAAACAGAACTGAGTATAATTTTTTTTTAAATTTCAAGTTAACAAAATAACGTTTTTCCAATCTCTTTAACATTGGCATGTTTAAAAATTACAGTTCACTAAAACCACATTAGTTTGTTTACACAGTTTTTTAAAATGAATACAAATTCCTAAAATAAACAGATTTTTACAAATTAGGTTTAATTTTCAAACGTTGTTTCAATTAAAAAATAAATAAAAACAGTACAGTAGAGCGTCGAAAATCCGAACTAATTAGGACCGAGTGGGGTTCGGGTTATCAATTTGTTCGGATTTTTGAAAACAACCAAGAAAATGCCATTTAGACTAAAATATATGCCCTTTAATCGATTAAAGTAGTAATGTAATTACAATTCAGTATGTAAGACTACTTACGTATTATGATTTAGAAGAACCTGCACGTACACAGTAGGACCAACATGATAACACTTGTAACTCTCAATTACAATACAGTACATAATTAAAAGTTCACTTGTACAAATAAAGTTCGTTAAGACAAACGAAAAATAATAAAATTACTGTATAGTACAATACTTTATGTACGACACACTGTTATAATGATTACACAAAGAGAAATGAATGAACTTTCTGTATGTTTACTGCTAACGCTAAAGCTGCTTATTAGCGCGACAGAGAAAATACTGACTGCCAGTCTGTTGTGAGGGCGTGTGAGAGCAGGTATTAAGAAGTGTTTAAAAAAAGATAATATTGTCAAACTGTGATGAAAAGTTTTGTGAAATTTTTAACGACGCAATAATTGGAATTTGCGAAAACGAAAACGAAATTTTTGCAGGGGCTGCCTCAGAACGCGTTCAGATTTTTGACGTTTCGGATTATTGACGTTTGGATTATCGACGCTCTACTGTAATTTTGTAGCTGTTTATTGATGACGACAACATTTTGATTAAAACTTAAAATTAATTTTTAAGAATCAGTATTAATTTTAATTTATACATTTCCTGCAAGTTAAAATTAAGAATTTCCCAACCCATTCTATAGTTCAGTTCTAACCATAGAATTGAACTTTCTTCAATTAGGCTAGTACTTTTGTACATTCATTAACTTATACAATATTTGTGCATGATAAACTAGGTCTAACATTTTAATACTATTATGTACATAACTATAATACATATGTACATAAGGCAGAAAGAACTTAATATACAGTGGCTATGTGTTACTCATTATTTAATAAATAATAACTATTCTAATAATGTTGAAATAAGTGAAATCACAACCTGGAAGAAGAAAGATGGTTATTATCAATGTCCATCAGATGTTACGATAGATAAGGGATCTGATATCATATCTGGTAGCACTGAACCTCCTGTACTCTGCAACAGTACACAAGTTTTCTTGAAGACAATAAACAAATAAATATTAAATATGAAAAAATTACTAAATACTCGCATACACATTAAGCATCAAGGATTACAGTACAGTCTTGCTAATCCGGACTTGGCGGGACCTGACCCTGTCCGGGACTAGTGAAAGTCCGGATTAGACGGAAAAAGCCTAAAAAATGCATGAAATGTATACCGTTTGTGTTTTAAGTGAGAAAACGTTTTAAAATTGGTGTTTTGGTAAAACAGCATACAGTAAATATCAGCGACCACAGAATTAAATAGACTGGTCAAGTGGAACGCAAGAGTGAAGCTAGTTTTAGAGTCAAATACTTACACAATATGGCGGATGCAAGTCGCGAGCCGCCGGTCGGCCGCCCGTACATGTTGTCACATTACCCGCTAAACGAAGCTCGTGTTCTAACTGTTGTATGATAGAAACTACAATAGCTATTTTTTTCAAAAAATACTTTTCAGAAAATGTAGCTTTTCAGCTACATTTCTCTCGCTTACATGACGCAGCTGCCTTAAAAACAAAAAATTTTCTTGCAATGCAACTTTTTCAAAAAGTATAAAAAAGTTGGGACTTTATTTGATTTTTAAAGTGCCAAACAATTTTTATTTTCAAATTGTGAACACACCATTAGCATCCCACACTATTAAACTGTAAGTTTGTCAAATATCAAAGATTTTCAAGCATTTTCAGCTATTGAAACAGCCGTGTAAATGAATAGGGCGCCCTGAAAATTTCACTCCAGACTTCTAGCGAGAAACAAAACCAAGAGTATCTGTTGATTTGACAAATAGTTAGACAGACAGTCTGCAGTCAGGTATAGTGCGGCGAGCTGGTGAAGTGAGTCACTTCTTTGAAATACTGTGGGACAAAAGATAATGGGCGGGCGGGCGGCCGATCCGTTCTATCCTCGGCTGAGCTTTCTCTTCACGCTAAAAATAGCCAAGGACGAATGAACCCTTAACTATTTTCCTATTAATTTTTATATAAATATACTTATTTTTAGTTAAGTAATTAATTGGCATTATTTATTTTACTAAAAACCCAAGGTTATATAAAACTTAATCTCTATTTTGCTAAGTTATTTCTCATCAGTGCCAAGTAATTTAAATAAGATATTGTGATATCCTAAACACTGCCCTGTTGAGTTGTTAAAACGAGATTTTTAAAACGTATCGAGAAATTTATAGCTGAATCGGGAAAAGTACAACCGAAAAATGAATTTTATTCTTGACAACGAGATCGAGACGACATTGAGTTATTTCTGATTACTGCTCGAGAGTTTTGCGATCTTGCACACACCTAAAACTATGTTTTAATTTAACATTCACCAAGCGCTTTCAATAATTTAACATGATATGTTCTGCAATTGGTAAAAAATGGTCACTTTGTTCCTCCGTATCACTAGCCATAGGCAGAGCTTCACTGCAAAGTACTATAGAAGCATTACCCTTTACAGAACGGCAAATATAAATATATATAAAAATTCATGATAATGCGATCTCTTACAAATCAGCCTTCCAAATCGTCTCAGCTAACTGGATAAAATTTATTTGAAATGTATTGTATAATTTTACATGAATGATTGTTTGACAATTTGTAATCCAGTGCCTTACAAATAATAAGATTATTCTCAAAACTGTTTGCCTTTGACAGTTAATATTACAGAGGAACATAGTATAGTATTTCATTTAACTTAATGGTGTTAAAACAGCAGACAAGTAGTGTTAATAACTTTCTAAAAATTTGGGAAAGTGGACGCTATTGTGGTTGCATGCAATTTACTTCTAGACTGTATTTCTAAGGAAGGCGTCATTTGCTTGTAGAGATGGTGAGACATCACAGCAAGAAAATATGAGAAACAAATAAAGGACTTTTCCAACAAATAGGGCTGTACAATGTACTTGTTTTTTTATTTGAACAAACAAATGTTACTTTTCAACAAACTCAAATAAATTTGAATTCAGTTTTAGTTTTATACACTAAATTTATCGATTAACCCTTTCCACTCGAGTGTCGGGGCAGCCCAGTACCCTACTAATCCGCACGAACTCCTATGTCGGGCGAGCCCCGAACTCGCTATGATAACGTTCTTTGATTGCATTTGAACAGACGTAGTTACTTTGATGACCGCTATTGTTGAAGTTTGAGATGTGCTGCTATCTGTGGAATTTTTTAGGACCATTTGAGTTCAGTTTCTGTGGTAAATAAATCTTAGAAAATGTAATGTTTGCCGTCTTTGGCCGGTCTACAAACAGCTACCTGCTCTCGCCGTTGTTTGGTTCCTACTTACTACGCAGTGTTTTAGTGAGCTTACGCGTTGTTTAGTTTTGTTGTACTAGGTTATCGTGTGTAATTTCACAGTTTATTTTTGAATATTGTTCTTTTTATGATAATAATGATTGTAGTGAAATAAAATGAACGAAGACGACGGCAGTTTGTTACATAATGACGTTAGTGGCGACTGAACTTTTGTTTCGAACCTGAGTGATTCCAATATTACCAATCAGTTTTGAAAAAAGCTTTTCTTACTAGTTTTGATCTACATAATACTGTTGGTAAGCAATATAATAAATAGTTCAGGCAATTTTGTACAAGTTGGTGTCAAAACTAATTGTTTTCATAAAATCTCATTTTTTACAAAAAATTTGTTTTTCAATTATAATTTTTTTATAATTTATTATTGTGTCTAACACATGTGTAAACCACTTAATTTTGTTTATAATGATATAGACAACAAAAAACAAGCAACAAATATAGGTCTTCTCCCATTGAAAATTTTTCCAAATTTCTTGTTTATTCTGGTTTTTTGTTACAAATTTATATTTTTTTCGATAAATAAAAATTAAAAACATATACCTGAAAATAAAAATGTATGTTTTTTTCATACCAATCTATACTTTAGTCATAGAAGAAACTACAAAAAAAATCAGCCTTTTACAACTGACAGAAATACTTTTATTTTTTTTTAGTAAACATGTTACAGTGCAATATTCGCTCAAAATTAATCTGACCTGATAGCAACACTAGGTCCCCAGTTATTCGAGTTGAAAATCTTATATTATATGAAACTAAATACAGTTATTTTTTATTCAAAGTGTAATCACATGTATTTCAGGTTAATTTTATAAGTTATTTTTATTTCATTTTATTTATAGAACTATTATAAAATTATGATGTTATAGTAAATTTTAAATCTTTTCGAAAAAAACTATTTGATTCGGTAAATTTAAGAAATCAGTAAGAGAGGTAGATGCAATACAAAGCACTAATAAGAGAGAAGTTTCATTGAATTCCATGAATCAAGAAAGGCAGCACCATGAAAATTCATGATTGTGTGCTTTTCAGGAGTAACTTATACCGATAATGGCATCAAAACCGGATTTAAAGTATGGATGTTCTAAGGCCCAAGAATTTTGCCGTTCCCACTTCGTACCATAGGAGGGAGGCGGTCAGTCCGACAATTTTCCTCAAGAAAAAAACCTTTATGATGACAACATATATTTGTATATTATTATTACAATTATTACCACGTCAGCTCTCCCACTTTCTAAATCTACTTCCCCCAGGTTGATTTTCAAAAACAACCTGTGCTAGATCTGTTTACAAGCTTTCTTGTGAAGTGCGAGAAGAAACAGACGATAATTTTCACTGTTCATATATTGTCATTCACAATTCCACATTCAGCAGTGCATGAAAAAAGGATGTTATTTTAGGAATTTGCTTTATTACTTTTTCATTTTTAAAATCTTTTTCTACACGCTTTTTTTTAACTCTGCACCACTATGTTTTGGTGTATGGCTCATTGTAGACACTGCTGGGATGACTGCTATAAATATTAATATTGCACTTGCACTCCAGCACAACCTAGCCAGTAGAAGCAAACTGATAACCCGAGTCACACGCACTCTACACCATTGTCCTACTGTCTGCTGTAACTCATTGCAAAACTACATGAAACTTCAATCGACAATAATTTTGTACACCAATAAACTGTTTATAAGGCAATTAAATGAAAACTTTTCATAAACATTTTCTTTGTTATTTAAAAAAAATTTTTAGCTTGCGCCCTTAGGCCAGAGCCTAGTGGTAAATCCAGCCCTGAATTGTCATTTGTTTCTTATTACTTATTAATAAATTAAAACAGGACAGTAAAAATAGCAAAGAAGAGTCACACACAACGTTATTGGCATAACTCTAACGTGATCCGCATCGCCCTGATAATGTATTATACAATCCAGCTTGGTTATAATAAAACTCACATTTACTGGAGTAAGATACTTCGTAAATATTGAGTCATGATTATTTTTATATGCAAATTACGTTCAAAACAATGACTTTTACGCCTACCGATTAACCCCTTTCTCCAAACCTTATGGTACGATGAGAGTACACACGTGAGACCTAATATATGACAAATTGATTGCAATTATTAATCTCATGAGTTGTTTAATCCTAAGCTTCTATCCAAACAGTGAAAAGTATGGATGGAAGTATAGCATGGAGCAAAGTATGCTTGTAACTTTTACCTTCACGATTATCAATAAACATGTGTTCCTGTCATATATTTTGTCAACATCTTGCCACTTGGATTTTTTTATGTGAATCAAGTCATCCCACGTGACATTTTATTACTATTGTCAACTATTGTCACCAGTTATTTATAAGTCCTAGATAAAAGTGGTAAACCTTACCAACCAAATATTCTGTTTTCATTCCATTCACCGACAAGTATTCAAATAAACTACACTACATACAGACCTACTTTGGATTTTTGAAATCACACCGAAGCTTCGTTAAAAACAAAATTTCTTGATTGTTTCTTAGTTCTTTCAGTCTTCAACAACGATCGACTAAGTTTTAAACAATTGATCATGGAAGAAAAACTACGGGACCGACATTTTTAAGAAAGTGTATGAGTTTTCATCGAGACTGAACGATCAATGCAAGAAAATTGTAAATCGGCTAACGACCGATTAAATACCTAATCTGTATATATAAAACAAATGATTTTATGACACAATAGAGTCTTTTGGTATGGATTGAAATAGACATGAATAAAATTATGAGAGTTTTATAGACATCTCTTACAATGACAACAATTTGACGATTAGCCTCTTTCAAGTTTTGTTTTTATTTCCTTGCAAAAATGTCCAGAATAACTTAATTTATGTCTGACATAGTTAACTATAATTATATTAATTAAACTGACCATGATATAATCTCATACATTTTAACTGTATTGAAAATTATACACACAAAAATTCAAAATGATCCTCTTATGTTCAAGATTATTTTTTGTTCTTTAACATTTAAATATTTTTCAAGAATACTACATCATTTCATTTATTTTTTTAAAGTGTACAGAAACACGATATCTTACTTTCAGAATAAAATGATGGGCTGTACAAAAGATTATGCTAGGGGTGTGCGAGATTGACTTTTTCAATTCGAGACGAGAACGAGATGTTGTTTAATAAAAATTATCGAGATCGAGAAAAAGACGAGAGCTGAGGTTTAGGAACGAGCGAGAAACGAGAATTTATTAAATACAATTTATCGACATCGAGAAATAGCGAGATTAACGTTTTTGTAACGAGAATGAACCAAAATTTTAATCTCAAGTTGAGAGTGAGAAGTATCATATAGCTTTTTACATCATCGAAATTAATATAATGTATATATGGGATAAGTTAATTATTAATAAATTAAATTTCTTTTGATTTGCTATTATTACTAAGTTTATGAAAGCTATCTCATAGGATAATATGTACTTTAACAGTTTAGACTATTGCTTAATATGTTAATATGTTTTACACTACATATGCAAAGTATACATTTTTATATAATTATATTTATTTTTAGTTAAGTAATTAACTGCCATTATTTATTTTACTAAAAACCAAGGTTATATAAAACTCAATCTCTACTATGCTAAGTTATTTCTCGTCAGTATCAAGTAATTTAAATAAGATATTGCGATATCCTAATCACTTCCTTGTGTTGAGATGTATGGAAATGTTTTGTTTATCTTCTTTTCATTCTAATGTAACATTTTAAGTTTTATAAAAAGAACTAAAATAAAACTCGAGATTTTTAAAATGTATCGAGAAATTTATGGCAGAATCGAGAAAAATATAAGCGAGAAATGAATTTTATTCTTGACAACGAGATCGAGACGATATTGAGTTATTTCTTGTTCCTCGTCAAGAGTTTCGAGATCTTGCACACCCCTAGATTATGCATCTACTTTATGTTTTACACATTCCTAAAATAAGTCGCAAAATTACTGAAGGTAATGGTTCGTCAGTATCAGGATTAAGTCTATCAGAATCATTAAATAGTTACCTCTATGATAAGCGAAGGTGCTAAACTTGAATGATCTACTTGTGAGTTTGCAGACATGGAAATACCTTGGACTCTTCCCTGCAGGACATGATGTCTGAAACAGTTTTATTAAATCATACTGTTTATTGAGTAATGGGAAATGATATTCTAAAACTTATTTATAAAGAAGGTAACATGTACATGTAACAATTTAATTCAAACTACATACCAATTCTAATAAAACTTAAACACTCATGTATTAAGCATCTTTAAATTAAACTAAAACTGAACAAAGATAACATAATACTATTAAATACTTAAATCAACAAGTAATCTTATAAAGAATAATACTACACAATAAAAAACTTTAAAACTGATGAACAAGGACAAACTCTGAAATTAAATATACAAATATATAAAAACATAATTAAGAACTACAAAAATAACAATTTTTTTTTTTAAATAACCACCAAAGTTTTCACATAAAAAAAAAGTTTTTCTACTCCTACTATAATATCCTAAGTGAAAGTGTAAGCAAATGTTTGTGATGTAAGAGTTATATTATGTGTTGTAGGTGGGCGTGTGCGAGATTGACTTTTTGAATTCGAGACGAGAACGAGATGTTGTATGGTAAAAATTATCAAGAAAACGATGAGAGCTGAGGTTTAGGAACGAGCGAGAAACAAGAATTTATTAAATACAATTTATCGAGATCGAGAAGGAACCAAAATTTGAATTTCAAGTTGAGAGTGAGAAGTATCATATAACTTTTCACATCATAGAAAGGAATACAATGTGTATGGGGATAAGTTAATTATTAATAAGTTAACTTTCTTTCTATTTGCTATTGTTACTAAGTTTATGAAAGATATTACAAATTTAATGTATCTCTTAGATATGTACTTTAGTTGACTGTTGATTAATATGCTTTACACTACATATATGCAACATATTAATTTTTATATAATTATATTTATTTTTAGTTAAGTAATTAACTGCCATTATTTATTTTCCTAAAAACCCAAGCTTATATAAAACTCAATCTCTACTATGCAAAGTTATTTTTCATCAGTGTCAAATAATTTAAATAAAATATTGCGATATCCTAATCACTTTCCTGTTCAATTGTTTGGAAAATTTCTGTTTGCCTTCTTTCCATTCTAATGTAACATTTCAAGTTTTATAAAAAGGCTAAAATAAAACTCGAGATTTTAAAAATGTATCGAGAAATTTATGGCAGAATCGAGAAAAGTACAACCGAGAAATGAACTTTATTCTTGACAACGAGATCGAGACGATATTGAGTTATTTCTTGTTACTACTTGGGAGTTTCGAGATCTTGCACACCCCTAGTTGTAGGTAGAGTGTTTGTTAGAGTCAGGAGCACAGGGGATGCCAAAACTCTCTCAATATAAGGAGTTAATCTCCATCCTTTGTCCAGGTAAGCGGATGAAAAGATGTTCATAAATGGCCACAATAGCTTTTTACAGTATAAAATTAATTGAAGGAAACTATACAAAGTTGAAAACAAAAACAGTTTCAGCAGCTTTACTTGTTAAACTATTAGCCATGTAAAATAAATTTTCATAAGGAATATTAGCTAAAAAAATCAACAAAAAGGTCTTCCACAGCATAATATGACTATCTATTACAGTTACAATAATTAATCAAATTAAAAATACAATTTTCACAAATTCGAAAAACTCCTAATTTAGTCGCTTAAGTTATGTATGCTGATTATTATTCATCTGCCTGATTTATGGCATATAAAGTTCAACAAAGTTGAAGTATACCTAAGAGTTGTCTTAAGGTGCGTACACACTTGCACGCTGCGCGGTGCATGCGCCGCTTGTGCGCATTGAATTCATCATATTTGTAAGGGGCGCACGTGCGACGCGCATGCCGCTCGCAGCGATCCAGTTTCTGTCGGTTTTTCCGGCGAACCCTTTGATGGTTCGCCGATCATATTTGGACGGGAGCGTGAAAGGTTTCTCGTTTTCAGCGCGCATGTGATTGTTATTATTCAAGATACCGGGTACTCAGTTATTAAAAGATGGATTGCTCTGAAGCAAATTTAATTAAATTAATAGATTCATACAGAAACCACTCCATTCTTTGGGATCCTAAAAACAAGTTTCATTTTAATAAAAATATGAAAGCAGATGCTTGGCGTGAATTCAATTTCAATAAATAAATGGCCAGCAGATTGTGAATTTTAAAATTCTTTAGTTGAATAAAAATATTTATCATCAATTACCGGTACTTCTTTATTATTTCAAGGTATTTTTTATTTTAATGTATAGCTAGCCTGTACAACGATCTTAAAATTACATTATTTATAACAACCAAGGCTATTTTAACTTCAGGCCTATTTCACATTTGTTTAAATTAAAACCTAACTTTGAGGCCTATGATTACTACCAGCAATATAGCGTATAGAAAAACGTACGTATAAGTTATTTACACCCCTGTCTTGAGTAAAATTGCAGTGCGGAAATAAGTGTCCTGCTTAGAAATGTGAAACCCAACCTTCTGCAGCAGGTTCTCAAAGTCAGAATGATCGCGGGTTTTCTAGATCGCTGGAGGTTCGTTGAAATCAAAACTTTTAACGAGTTTTGCATGGCGCGAGAGTGTATACGCACCTTTACACTTACATATACTGTTCACAAAATACATTAACATTTTAACAAATATAATAGTTGAAATTAGATTGAACAATAAATATTGCAGACCAACAACAATGGTATAGCCTCAAGGACTATTTGTTCAAGTACTCTCTCACCGAGTAAAATGCCCACTTAGCGCGGTATCTTTTTAAGTTTTTCTCGCATTCATAGACAAAATCAATCTTTCAAATACTGATGCAGTCCGTTGTACAACTTCAAACCCCATGTTCAAACACCTTCAGTCTTTGGGTATTTGCTGACGTAAAAAATATCTATGTTTGTCCTGACTGACACCATTCTTGTTGGATTCAACATACAGCAAAACATTCAAAATATAAATACATGGCAGGGTTAAAATTAGATATTTTTAAATGTATCACTGCATGCATGAATCTCTATACTTCAAATTACAAATCATTCTAATTATTTTTTTTTTTTACAAAATCTTTTATGGACTCTACAGAATTACCCCAAATGGCTATGCCATGTCTGAGGTGTGAGTAAACATAAGCGTAATACGCGGTCATTGTTGTTGCATAACTGCAAGTTTTTGAGACTGCACAAGTGCAAAGCGTGCAGAGTTAAGTTTATTAAAAAGAGAATGAAAATGACATTTCAAGTTTAATCAATAACGATTCCCAAGAGTTTTAAAGAGTCCGTGCTTGTAATAATGGTTTCTGAAAAAAGCAAAACAATTTTATTTCTTAAACATTTTGATCCAAAACTAATCATTTGGGTTTAATTTTAAACCGTTAACGAAAATCCAATCCTCAGCTATTGTTAATACCACTGACAAGGATTTCTCTAAATCTTTAACGCTTTCTCCAGAAATTATCAGAGTGTTACCATCAGCAAACGGTACAGTTTTAGTTTCATCTACATTATATGGTAAGTCATTTACATGGATCAAAACCAGGAGATGTCCTAATATTGAGCCCTGGGGAACCCCTCGTGGCCGATAATACGTATGAGAGTCGGTAGGCCCATATGTATTCTTTGTCTTCTGTCATCTAAATAACACTGAAACCAATTATTTGCCATTCCATGTATGCTATAATTTAATTTACTTAGCTGTGTAGGAATAGTGGTCTTCTTAAGAACATTATAACGGTACTGTCCAGAATCTGTTTTAAAATTGGCTCGGTCTATTAGTTTATGGTGAAAGTACACACTGTCCTTGAGAAGATATAGTTCTTTTATAAAATGGTCAACGTAAATGTTTTTAAGTTTTACATTTTTAGAGATAATCAAGTCCTAGAAACGTATTCACAGCTGATTTCACCAATCACCCGTAATACTTAAACAAACCTTAGCGTAGCTTATACTTTGGGGTTATGTTTACAACTTCAATTAATATAAGTCTTGTGAAGTTGATTTTCTTAACCCTTTGCACTCTGGAAGGATTTTTAATAAAAGTCCTCTGGGCTCGGATGGCCAGTAGTGTTGGCCACAGCCATTTCTTTATCAAGTCTGAATTGTTTTTGCAAGTTACGTTCCTCTCAGCTCGGATGGCCAGCAGTACTGGACAAGGTAAAATCTCTCGAACACCCGGATGGCCAGCAGAACTGGCCACACAAATGATTTGCATTCATTTATTTTAAATAGTTTTATTTTGTCTGGATTGTGCTGAAATCTAGAGTCCAAATCTTAATCTAATTAATTCCCGCTTTTTTTCTGGTCTGTGTTGTATCAAAACGTAACAATATTCGTTACATTATTACCTTACCAGCAGTTTAGTTTTACGTTGCGGTGGTCTAGGCTAGTGTTTTTAAAGTTTGAAGTAATTTAATACAACAAAAGTTAATTAGTTTATTATAGGTTTTAGTGTTTTTTTGTTAACAAGTTCTTAATTTTATTTTATTTTAAATTACCTAAAAATGGTGTTCGATAAGTTGTATACAATGGAAACAATGGTTTATTTTATTCATTAAAATATATTATAACTATATATTTACAGTTAAAACAAAAACACCAATAACAATATAATATATCTACTTTATTGTATGGCAAAATAAAAGACTTATAAAAGCCCACGATTTTGTTAAACAAGAAATAAATACCCACTAACAACATTTCAGATTGTAGTGAAAAATAATTCAGAGCTGTTGACGCCGCAAGGTCAAACTAGCGGCAGAGCTGACAACAGTATCGTAAGCGACCAGTCAGGCTGGCCATCCGAGCTGTGAGGATGTTTAATTCGATAAATATTCAGAGCTGACTGAGAATATCGTATGGCCAGCAGTACTGGCCAACCGAGCGCAAAGGGTTAAAATATGAGTTAAAGAACTAATGTAGGTTATAATACATTATAAGATTTGCTTTGAGGTTATAAAATGAATATGAATACAACCTTTTATTATCAATATATTCATTTATACAAGTTTAAAGAAGAAATACCCATTTGTTTAGCTTCAGAAACATTTGTACACCTAAACATACATAGCATATAAACATATTCGATTATTAACTTCTTCATTTTAATATTAATAACTTCTAAATCATTTGATCTATCAATATGAAGTTAGAAATCAATTAAAAGTTAATCTTTTTATCTTTATTTAGATATATAATATATATAAGTACAAAATTTTAACAAATAGGCCTACAGTTTTATAATCCTTATAATTGTACACAATTACAGAGTTAAAAATCCCTGTTAGCATAGGTAGGACTAGATTAAGACTGTTGTTTTTAAAGTGTTTTTTAAAACAATTTCTGATGTGTAGATGCCTGTGATTTTTCACGGGGGTTTACTAGTTACTTTTACATTTTGCAGTTGTAGACTGTGATTGGCCTGAATTTATTTTATACGTCAAATAACGAATCGCAATTCTTTGTTTTTTTAACAACCAATGAAAACGAGGCTGAAATACGTGTTGTAAAAAGAAGGAGAAGAGTCGTGAGCACTTTTGTCTTAAAGTTAGAAGTGAATGAACGTACGGACGTTGCGCTAACAATGGGACGCAATGACTATGTAAAAAGCAATTGAATTTTGCTTGAGTGTCCAAAGTCTGGTCAGGTAAAGTCAGTATTCCACTAATTGATTGTGTCATTCATTGTTCCAGCCTGTCAATTCATATTTCACATGAAGTACAGGTAAGAACAAAGGTGAGTAACATTAATGTTATATACAAAAATCAGCTAATCATCAGCATATGTGAAGCCTCACTTCACTCAGATTTATTTGCGTTTGTAAGGAACACCTTACAAGGCTTATTAAAAATTAATACTCAGGTTTTACGAAATATTTTGTTGTGTTTCACTGTCATATAAATACAAACTACACTTACTCATTAGTGAACGTCATCACTCGGTTCTGTCTAATGTAATGCGCATTCTCCCTGAAAGAAAGAAAATGCAAATCAAATAATTTTTTAAAGATCTAAGTAAAACAAATACATAGACGAAACACACTGTAGTGTGCTAAAAAAACAAACTTACAAAATCTGACATTGGAAACCTAATGTTTCATATTGGTAGAACCAAAAAATTGTACGTACATAATTATTTATTGATTAGATTAAATTAATGTATACATTTTTTGGGTATCCAGGTCACTAATGGTATTGAATTTAAGTTTCTTACCTTATCGTTTCCCGTCAAGTGACCTCACTTTCGCTGATTGTTATGCGTTTTGGGCTTGTTAACCCATCATCAAACAATATACGATTAATTATAAAAAAACCTATCTTTGTATCTACTGAATATGGCAACATTCTCTCTACAATCATCACTTCTATATTTGGCAAACTCAACAGGAGGATCGCCTTCCGAAATAACGACACAATAAAACGGTTTCTAAAACCAATAAACCAAAAACATCTTGAAGACCAAACAGGCGTACATAAATTATTAACATGTGACGACTGTAATAAGATATACATAGGCCAAACAGGGAGGACATTCAAAACCCGATTTAAAGAGCACTTACCTAAAAAAAAACAATCATAGGTAACAAGTCGAATTTTGCACAACATTTAATAGATGAGGACCACAGCTACACAGACTTACAAAATAATCTAAAACCTATTAAAATTAGTCCCAAAAGTAGATTTAGAACGCGGTTGAAGAATATGAGAAATATAAGGCATCAAAATATATAGACAAAAACGGTGAACACCAACCGTCAAACGACCACCTGAGTTTTAACTCTAATATTCTGTATGACACTGCAATATATATCCAAGAAGCCCGCAGTACGAAATGTTTCAGAAGCGCGGAGTAATACTGATGGACAGACGCTGGCCAGCAGCCGACGAGTGTACACCTAATCGGACTCTACAAAGTGAACTGTATTGTGTTTGTGTATTTTATGTTTTTTTCAAAACTTAAGGCGGGTTGACACGGTACGAGTAAGCTCGGATGTTGCGCTCGGATCACTCGGACGCTACTCGTACCATGTCAACAATGCGTCCGAGTATCTCTGAAGTGACGAACTCGGGCCAAGTGAAGTCGGATACTACTCTACTTTTTCGGATACGAGTGTCTTATATTCTCAAGATGGCTACAGCAGCCCCAAACTGTTGTCGTTTTAAAATCCAGTTCCGGGTCCAAACTGTTCGTTCAGGAACTCTACGCCAATACTTTGGATCCCGTACTTCCTCAATTAGCATATCGGCAACACATAACAATCCTTTATGCACAAAATCAGACATAATTTACGAACAAATAATCAATCAATTACTGTTTTACTACATTTCTCGCCATTACCACTAACAAAATTCAATCCGAGTGTTGTTGTGCGTGTCAACACCGTTCCGAGTTTACCGGCTTGAATGTACTCTGACCGAGTACATATAGCTAGCTCGGTCCAAGCTTACTCGTACCGTGTCAACCCGCCTTTAACGACCTTGTTTAAGAGGAATTAATCGGATATTGTCTGATGATGGGTTAACAAGTCCAAAACGCGTAACAATCAACGAAACTGAGGTCACTTGACGGGAAACGATAAGGTAAGAAACTTTAATTAAAATTAATGCTTCATTGTATCATATTTTAGTAGTCTCGATTATGGAAACTCGCTGAGGGAACTACTATCGGATCAGTGATGGAGATGACTGGAGTAAACAAGGTAGATACACAAAAATGAACAACTCTAAAATATTTAAGATACAGATCTTTTAACAATACAAGTACTAATTGCTGATTTCTTATAAGTAACTACAGAACAAAAAGTGATGAATCCAATCTAATTAATATTTAAAACATTTTAGTGTGCCTTAAACTGAGTTATTAAGTTAGGGGAATACAATAAAAATCATATAGACCAAGGTGAGTGTCAATAAACCACTTCAGGAGCAACAAATTTTGTTACGAATCCTTTCTTAATCAGCTTCCTTTTTACTTTTAAAGACCTTACATCCCAGAACTTAATGCAAGGTATAGGTAGTACCATTTAGGATGGCGCGTGGTTTGCGCAGAAGCAGTAATGCCCTTCTCCCTCCAACACAAGTCTTTGTCGTTTTGTAAGAAAAATACAGTCCGTGTCAAATCCATCGATTAGAGGGCCGTCGAGCAATTTTTAGTATTGGACGCGCTTTCAATTACAAGCTTCTGCACAGTACTAGGATTATTTAAATAGGACAAATTTTATATACTTGTAATCTGCGTGATATGTTGCAACTAACAGTATAAATATCTTCCAGTTTAATAAATGTTCGGAATTTATACAATAAGAAATACTTCGATTTTTTTAATCGGGACATGAAAAAGTAGTAAAGGGTAAACTTTTTATATTTTTAGGGTAGAAAGAAACTTCCAGCGGCAAAGTTGTAGAAAATTAGTTGATCTACATATATTTTATTTCAAACATTTTTCAGTCAGATGTTTGGTTTGTCCACAAATCGCTTGCAAATAAGCGCAACCAATATTATCAGGTAGTAGCCTAATGTAAACATATTGTTTTTTTTTCTTTTTCTTATATCTATAGTTAATTTATAATAATTAACTGAATTGAAGAGCGGAACAGTTAATAATTTAATGTAATGTAAATATGTTTTTTTTTTATGTCTATACTAAATTCATAAGAAACTACTTGAAGAGTTGGACAGTAAATTATTTAATGTAATGTAAATATATACTATTTTTCTATTTACTTATATCTATAGTAAATTTATAATAAACTACTTTATAAGTTATAAAATAGCCTTTAATTTAAATCGTATTTTAAGCGTGTTTAGTACATGTTTTATTTAAAACGTCTCGATAACATAAAGTAAATACTGTAAGCCGACATAACTAGGGTTGACTGTACAATGCTCCGCCTAAACTTAGGAGGGGAAGTGTAGTGGGATAGGTACTCTGTCTCAGTTGCACTAATCGCCCTACGCGCCATCCTATATGATTTTATCTATAACACAGTTCAGTTTGTATAGTGTATTAGGGTTCCAAGGCATTAGAAAATTAGAGTTTATATTAAGACATCTACTAATTGTAATACAGTCGATCCTTGCTACAATGGACCTCGGTATTGCGGACTTTGAAATGTACTAGCTTTGTAGTATGCTACTGAAAAACACGGTGCTGTCATGGTAACAGCGATAGCAATAGCACGATCGTTTACTGTGCAGTACGCGCAGTAAGATTGCTAGAACGATTATTCATTACATAATCTGTAGTGTATTGTCAAAATAAACAAGTAATTTTGAAATATTCGCATGTAAGTAACTCTCTATATATAAAAATGAATGTTTCTTTGTTTTTTGTCCTCTATAGGCTCAAAAACTATTAGACTAATTTCACTAAAAATTTCACATACTATTCATATTAATGTCAGGAGTGTTTAGACATTACTATGACTGCAGTCTAAGTGGTTGAAATGGGGTTGCTACCCCTTTACAATAAATATAAATTGAGCTAACTTCCTACAAGCTATAAAACTCAAATTATGCAATATTATTCTTAATTGATAGAAAAAAACCATTTACAATTTGATTACTTAAGTCAAAGGGATAAAATGGGATTACTACCCTCAAACTTAAATAATCATTTATACATTTACTTTTTCTACATGCTCAAAAACTCATCAACTAATTTCACTAAAATTTCAACATTTACCAGGATTGTTTGGAGAATATGGTCACTGCAATCAAAGAGTTTAAAATTGGGTAGTTAGCCCTATACAATAAAAATAAATTGCACTAACTTCCTACACGCTATAAACAGGGTGGCTAGTGATATGACCTTTTGAAATTCCCTGACTTTTCCCTGACATTTCCCTGACTAAATAACTTTTTCCCTGACCAATCTTAGAAAAAGCACAAACAAAACCATGCTAATTTTATTTTAGTAAATCAATCAAATTATATTGGTGAGCAAATCAATTTTTAGGGAATTAATTAAATACTTAACTAAACACGGTAATATTATAACAGTTAAATATTTAATACTATCTATATTCCTGTACCAACCACCAGCAGTTGCAAATTACACATTTATGACTATAAATATTAAATTAAACAATGAATTACTCAAATTATATTTAATTATATTATAACAAAAGAAATAACTAACTGGTTTTTGCAATCCAGCTACCAGTACAGATTTGCATTGAATATTTAATTAATTGATATGAAGATACCCAAATTCGAAAACATTTAATAATAAAAGTAACATTTTTTAAAACAGCACGTTAGGGAAAAATTTCAATATGTAGTTTTTTTATTGATTAATTTAGAAGTTCATCTTATCTTTAATGTTTATTTTCTCAATTAGAAATTGTATTAAGAGGCGGCAGGACTTGATATGAAAACTGCCTTTTAGTTTCCAAAGTAAGCACCAGAGTCGCTCTCTACAAGTTTGTCCGTATCACTGCTTGGAGCGCTGCCTGCACAAAGTGAGGTAGCACAACCCTCGTCTGCCTGGCCTTCAGCCGTAATAGGATAGGAAATGATAGGAGGGGGAGAATGCTTACAAAATTTAGGTTCGTCAATAAGAATCGCGTTGACATTATTATACTCTGCATACAGTAAGTTGGCAGTCGGGCCAGCCAGCTACCTAAAACTTCAAATATACAGTTCAGTTCTATGATTTTTTGTTCTCTACAATTTGATATAAATTAATTCGATTTTAATAAACTATATATTCGTAATTCCATTTTCAAAAAAAAAACCTGTTTTAGTAGCGTTTCTTGTCGCAGGAACATAAAAACATGTGTTTTCTGATTTTTTATTTAAATTTATATTTATTTTTATGCACTTCTATTTAGACCTAAATTACAAAACTTTTTTCTATCTTGAAAGAAATTATAAACCATATTTTACAGTGTTATATAACTTTATTTACATTATTTTTGGTGAAATATGTCACACGTTTAGACAATTTGTTTCGTTCTAGAATATCTGAGACCAATATAAATAAATGGTTACATCAAATTTTCAAGTATACATTTCAATTTTATGTTTTGTATATTTTCTAAAGAATTACAAAAAATGTTTACTTCTTTTTATGTAGGCCTAAAGTTCAAATTTTTCCTCCGTTACTGAACATGTTTTACTTCCTGAGCTAATAACTTTAATAATTTTATATCAATAAATTTTTTACTGGCATTTCGATTCTTTTAGACCTTTTCCTATAAAAAAGCCACGGAACACTTTTGGATTAGAGTTAATTTACTATTTTTTACGAATTTATGAAAATATGCTTGAAAGTGGCAAAAACTCAAAACTATTTTACATTGCCGCTTGGAGGGTTAAACGCCTACTAAAAAAAACTAAACGTTTTGTATTTTCTTATTTTTTCTATCTTCTTTTTATTTGCTTTTTATTATATTATCGCAAACCGGTTTGGGGCCTGCGCCCGGTTTGACTTATGGGCTTGGGTGACTTATAATAACTTTTAGTTATTATTTTTTTTAGATTACTGTATAGACTAGAGCAAACTTGATGTCGACTGACGGGCAATATGAATATGCGCCAGTAGGTCATATTGTCTTTAGATATACAGTATTACATAATAACTACTTTTTTTTTAATTGTGTGACATATAAAGAATATTATTTAATGGCGCCAATCGAGCTCCATAACAACAGCACTTATACTCCAACCAAACAAAAATACTATTTGTAATGAATCAACTGTAGCCTATGTATTCAGTTCAAAGTACAATCGACATTGAATCAGAATGAAAGGGAGCCAGGTTGTCGCTTGTTCCTCGAAATTTAGGCCAACGACCTTCTGTGAATCGAGTGAGGGGTAGTCAAAATAATGACGCGACAGCTTGTATGATGTAAAGTTCACTTTCTACCCTGCTGCGTACCGCTCGCCTCTTCTTACAACATTTTGCCACACCAATAAGTCATGTTTACTTCAGTAAAAAATATTGTACAAATATAAATGCAAATATTGTAATTGTAATAGCAATGTTTTAGCAATATTTCTTCAATACCTACAGCTACAGCTTTCAAAGTTTGTGTATACCAAAGTCATATTATTTGTCATTTTTCTGGTTGACTATAATTCCAAAAACCCTTAGGATATTACAGACCCAAGTAAATATCTATTGCATTTGTTTCCTTATCATGTTTCATATTATTACATTTAAGATGTATTTTATTTTTGTCGTGTTTCTTTAAAATTGTCAGGCGAACAATGAGAAACGCACGTCAATTTCATCCATTACTGTCAAAGGTTCCAAACAAACGGGATAAGTAAAAGTGGTAGGGTTTTGGATAAAGCTATGTCACACAAAACCACTTGATTTGCCACGGCTACTTGACACAAAAACTACACTGTGCAAACTATGATAACTTGGTCCCGCAATCAAAAAATATATCATTAGTATGATTAGTATGGAAGGAAAAAACGAATTCAAAAGTTGTTCTTTTTCATAAAATATTGGGTGTTTAATAACTTTCACGCAAAACCATGTAAGTTATGTTATACACATATTTAAAAACATAATTTTTTATTTTATTAAATTTTAAAACATTTCCAAAATAATATTATTCAAATTCAGTGGAGTGCTATTGAATTGCATATACATAATAATAAGACTACAATAATCTTAACGATTCATTTACATTATTAATCTTTTTGTGTGAAATAATTATGTTTTATTGAACATATCAAAGTAGAGTTCTTCTATTATTTAAAAAATCAAAAAGCAAATAGGCACTCTTTATGGTTACATGATGCTTATTGCCAACATGAATAGTTTTTCCAAGCAATTGATTTGAATAAAATTATATTTGTTTTATTTGCAGCTTTATTCTTTGCAAAATACAATTCTTGTACAACTTTTCTAGTTTCAAAAACGTGCCACGAGGCTGGCAAAAGGGTGCCAAGCCCTTGTTGTCCTATTTTGATATCGAGCTGAGGGACAATGTGGGAGACTTT
>JAGFPH010004337.1:8543-20398 GCA_018207615.1 Philaenus spumarius | reverse complement strand
TTTTCTGAATAATACATGAAAATTAATGTACTAGATGTGTTTTTTTTTCAACAGTTTTATTTTTACCTTAATCTACTTCTCTTCATAATTGCCATTACTATTAAGGCATAATCAGCTTTTGCTTTTGAATAACATCCTCATAGAAGTCTGCCACCTGATTTGATAACCACTGCAACACGATGGTCTTGATCTCATCATCATCGTCGTGTTGCAGACCACCTAGATGCATCTTTAAGTGTAGAAGTAGGTGGTAGTCACTGGGCGCTAGTTCAGGACTGGTCGGAAAGAAATCAAGTTTTTCCCAGCTAAATTATCCAATGAGATCTTGAGCATGATTAACCTTGTATGGATGGGCATTGTCATGGAGCAAAACGATTCTCTTACTCAGCATTCCATTCCTTTTGTTTTGTATTGCTCGGCACAGTTTTTGTAAGTTCTCTCGGTATGTTGCAGAATTTATTGTGTCACTGCGAAGCAACGAATTCACAAACTAACACCTTTTCTTGTCCCAAAACACAGTACAGATAATTTTCCGGACTTTAGATTGTTTTAACTTCACTTTCTTGGGTGATGTTGAATGTCGCTATTTCATAAATTGCTGCTTCGATTCCGGTGTCGTGTATGCCAAACACGTTTCGTTGCCTGTGATAATTTGGCTTAAAAAATCACCTTCCCTATTGTATCTTCAACATGGACTTCCTCATTGATTCCTTTTGCACAAATATGATATTTAATGGATGCATTTTTTTTTTTACTTTAGGAATACACCTTCAAGAGTTAGACTAGGGATTTAGAATCGTAACCAGAATTAAGTATTTTCTCTATCCAATAGGCCAAAACAATAGTAAACTGCAAACTTGCTCTAGTGATTGAGTTAGTAGATCACAGAAAAATATCCAAAGAGTTGGGCTATTATAAGCACAATTCTGCTGAAAATAATTGCACTGTCTGTTCTAGGTAGTTCGATCAAACCGCGGTTCTAGTTTTAAAGGTCAGTAAACACCCTCTTAATCAGCGTAATACATTTAGTCAGTTAATCCAACATATTATACAATACTAACCAGTGCAGTACTGTATATTAATTAAACACTTATACAGTGCTACCATGTAAATAAATATTACAAATACTGTACATACCTGTTTATACAAATATCATTTAATACTACTAAAATACTTTATCAACTCACTGAAATTACAAAATGACAAACGTTTCATGTAACAATATAACAATAATTTTTTAGTTTATTTTTGAAGATTAAACAACATTGATCTAGTTATAAACACTTTGATTTTCTCGAAGAGATTGTTTAAATGTAAGTCTGCCATATCACAATCATGTGCATTTCATCGATTGCAGACACTTACAATAAATAATTTTAACACATGTCAAAACATTTGCCAACTTTATACTCTTCACAAATTCATTTCACAGGTTTAGTAGTCCTTCGGCTCATTCTCAAGATTTTAGTCTCCTTTCCATACTTACAAATACATGTTTCTTTTTAACACTACTCATTTTCAAAAATAAAAAACCTAACTTCTGAAATATATCAAGTAACTTTAAATTCATACTTGTAAAACAACAACCCAATCATTAAACACCATCCCACACTGCAACAGTTTCAGACCAACTCTAAGAAACAGTGGGTTCTGTTTAAAACAGTCGGTATGTATATTCATGATGGGGCTTGAAATAAGTTACCCATATTTCCACTGGTAAACAGCAGTTGAATGGTTGGTTAAGTCGGGGCCACTTGTGGCTTGTCAGAAGAGGCAATGTCGGCCGAGCATCCACAGAGTTTTACTAGGGGCTCTGCCCCTGGACGCTTCGCGTCCCAACCCCGCCTCGGCCTTTGGCCTCAGATGGCTGCTTCGCTTCGTTCGCAGTTGGAAAATTTGCTAAAGAATATCGTTAATCTTTGGCTCGTTTGTACATAGGTGACCGAGCACAAATCAGCTGTTTTATTTTCAGCTGACTCAAACTCATTAAACATTATCTCCCTAAGATTAACATGGGAAATTTGATGGATTGTTTGGCGGAGCTCCTTCTCGGGTTAATAGCGGCTAAAGGGATGATTGGATCTTGAATCTGATGGAAAATCTCTTATTTGAAATTTAATTTTCTACAACTTTTGTATTTAACATTTTTTGCTATCTCTTACCGTTTTTTTATTAAATGCGCTCAAAGTGGAAAAATGAAGAAATTGAAAAAATCGAAAAAATCTTTCCCGCCCAAAAGGTGCTTCCAAAATTAAAAAATGTTAAATTCTGGCAATTTTCCCAAAAGTTTCTCGTCGAGAGCTTTAATTCAAGTATGAGGTCGAGGGTGGTACAACTACGGGAAGTGCCTGATAATTAATGTCAGTGAATCAGTGTTACCGTCTACCTTTATATAAGTAGATGTAATGTAGAAATAATATCAAATCTTTAAATAATAATTATAACATGTATTTACAAAAAGACATTACAGATACAAGTTTGAGCATTAGTAGCGCAAAGCTCCAATGATAATACAGGTTTTTGCTAGCCAGCTGCAGCTGAAATACAATACGATGTAAAACTTGTCTGGCACAGTTAGAGTGGAAGCAGACTGTTGGAGGCCGCATATCACTCGAACTCTTGTGCCAATTCAAAGCATATTTGTGTGTTTCTGCGACTGCAACGTATGCATATTCGCTGATGTTATTTTTTGTACGATCCTCAAATTTGATGTACAGCAGTTAAGTGCTAGTGCTTCAACAACTAATGACATAATAGTCAATTTATAAAGGAGTATCAAACTTTATAGTGTATGTATTTAACCATGAAATGGGAATTGTGGATTGGTTTTACACTCCCAACCTCCTTTCATCCTTCATTCACAAGCTGTCACTGACTCGAGGCTTATCAATAAGGCACCCAGTGTAAATAACATTTTTATGAACCAATAATGTGTATCTCTATTTCCTTCAGGCGCTGGTATCTTTGTAACTCCTGGTATCGTTCTTGCCGAGGCTGGGTCTGTTGGGATGTCGTTTGTCATCTGGATTGCCTGTGGGCTTACTTCTATATTAGGTGAGTTTTAACACACGCTGCTGCGTCTTTAACCCCAAGGATTTCAAAAATGAAAAGAGTAAAAACATATTTATATAAAACAAAATATTGATCAAATTTCAAAAGATCACAGATTCTGAACTCACTAGGCTTGGTGCTTTATAACCTTTAGATTATGTTGAAGGTGCGACCTACTGCTTGAATGATGTGAATAACTTTAGTCATAACATTCTTTTTCTTCTTTATAGCATATTAGTACCATAAGTAGAGGATGCTGGGCATGGCGTCCATTCCACTTTACATTTCAAAAGTATGTTTTAAAGGTCATTAATAGTCCAGTAGACAGAGCAAAAAAAGTGGGGTCTGCTGGAAAAAATTCCGAAGTTAATGAAACTTTTACAGGTTGTATGGGGGTGCTGTGGGATGACTCTGTCAAGTTTTCCAACTCGAGGACCCTGTGCTAATTTTGGGGGGGGCCGAAAAACTTCAAAATTTTCTGACTTTTATCGGTTTTTTGCTTATAACTTCTAAACTAAGTTGTTTTCGACCAAAACATTTCTTTTCAAAGTTGTAGAGCAGTAAATTTGCTACAATTTGGTATCCTTTAACTTCTTCCTAACCCTAATATTAACCGAGATACAGCCGATCAAAGTTAGAGAGATTTTCTCAAAATGGCAAAACCCTACAACCGGCAGACTTCACTATAGTGCAGTCACTCCGTGCCGCGAGAATACATTTGTAACGCGTGATTGTATGGAATATTTCAACCACTAAAAATCTTCCAATCTCAAAAAAACAAATACCATTGGAAAGGTAATGTTTCAAAACTTATTTTTTGTATTTACAATTTCTTTCAAAACATATATTTACTTGTGTAATCATCGTTTAGAAATTTTACTTTTCTAAACCACTGACGCGCGTGATAAAACTGTGAGAGATTTTCTCAAAATTGTCCCTCTTACTATCAATTACCATCAGTTCTACAGTAATTATGGTAATCACTCATCAATATCGACATGTTGGAACACGCGGGGGAGGGGGTCCGTTGACTACCAAGTTACACGTTAAAGATATTTAGATGTGTAAAATATTTGTTTATAGCATAACATGTTATAAAATTAAATACATTACTTTTGTTTAGTTTTTGGCAAATTTTAAAAAAAAATTTCAGTTAGTTTCATAGTTAAAAAAATGGTATACCATTAGCAATGGATGGTACAATTTTGAGTTCTAAGATTAAAACCGTTCACAAATAACAAACAAAAATACAAGAACTAAAATTTTGTTTTTAGGATTGTCATTTTAAAAAGAACCATGTCAGTCAAAACTTTTTACAAAATAATTACTTTTAAAATTATGCAATAACCAAATCTTCCTATGTTTACATTTGAAATTTCTTCAAAAGCCAAGACAACCTTTTAAAATATGCCTTTTGTGGCACTGGGATTAACAAATATATTTTCCTTAGATTATTTAAGTGTGAATTACTCAGTTTCAGTTATAACCAACTGCCTATATTCATTCGTTTGCTTGCCACTCAACTGATCTTAAAATCTATATTCAATTAATTACCATGCAATAAATTGTAAAATGTACTTATTACGGTTTGATTTTGGAAACAATTCATTCTTTTTGTTTAACAAAGAAGGAAAAATACCGAAACATAAGAAAAATGTTCACCCAATTGCAATTAGTTTATATAGTACATAATGGAAGCGATTTACAAGTGTATATTACATATACCATACCTCAGATTTTTTAAATATGTGAAGTTTGTCTTTCTTTGCTGATTACTGTTTTAATATAGTCATAAATCTTCTGCACTGTTTTTTGGAACGAAGTTCCTTAACGCGGGTTGCGGTAGAAGTTAACAAATAGAAAATGTAATGGGTAACGAATAAAAGTGTTATTAATTGGTTGCTATGGCAATTACAAATATAAAACATGAGTAACGAAAAAAGCATTACCAAATTGGTTGCTATGGCAATGAATGTAAATACATCCAAGAAACATATGTTTTGGTTCATCAATTTAAATCAAGACATTTAAATATTCCTGAGTTCTGTCCAGCGTAGTTCAGATATTATCGTCAAGCGTTAAAATTGTAGGTTAGGCCTAGAAAGTAATTTTAAGTCTAGGAATAACCTAAAATTATTGTTTGTAGAGGTAGGTAAAATAAATTAAACATATACACACAATAATTTTAGGTTAGGCCTAGACGGATGAACCAACATTTAATGTTTATTGAATGTATTTACAATGAATGGACATTTAACTGTGTTTACCATCTTAGCTTTGATGTTATAATTCATTCTACACCTTAATTATAATAACATTATACGTATGGAAACAGTAAATACTTGTATAAAAACAATCTAATAATAAACGGCAATTGAAAGATTAAAATTATGTGTGTATGTTGCCGTTAAGGCTGGTAAAAGAATTGAAGAAAAGGTGTGATGACCTTTGTTCCTGACGGGGGTCCCACGACTGCACACATTTACTTTTTTCCAAATTTTTTCAAGTTTTTTTTAGCTTAGATCCTTTTTAACAGTCCATTGTTAAGGATTATATGTTTTTTCTTACATTTTCTTTTCTTTTTACTTCTAGTTAAAATCGTGTATGATAATAATTAATTGTTTAGTTATTGCAATTCTAGTTTATATTTTTATTGTGTAGTTAAGAAATTTCCCTTATATTATATTCTAAGGCATGGTTTTATAGGCACACAAGCATAGGCTTTAAGTTGCTAATTATTTAATGTGAATTTCTTAACTTTATGTTTTCAACCCATTATAAAATATTACCTACATGACTTCAACACATTTGTCCACAGGAGCATTGGTATTTGCTGAACTTAGTACAGTAATTCCCAAATCTGGAGGCATCTATACTTACCTCATGGCTGCGTTTAAAAATACACATCCGTTCTTTGGCCCTCTCTTGGGTTACATCTTCATCTTCATTCAACTGTTCATGGTTATACCAGCTTCTACTGCTATTATTGCTAATCTCTTCTCAGACTATGTGTATCAGACAATAGAACCATCTCTCAGTGATAAGTATAGAGCTGACGTCAAACCGACAATCCTCAATGTTCTGGGCTTTGGTTCAATCTGTGAGTAATTAAAATATGCTGTTAGTGACTCATTTGTTGTTTTGTGTTAGTAAAACTTTCTATTTTAACTCGAACCAAACTTTTTCTGAAAATTATTAACTTGTGAAAATGAAATTTAATTTGATTAAACATAAATATTTGCTTTTATAAACCACCTTTTATCCATAGACTACTTTTTGGGGTACACTTTTTAGGATGTAACATCCAGACATAGAACAATCCATACATAGACTGATAAACACACCACATGTACCCACCTTTTTTATTAAAACAAAAGTAAACAAAAAATAAGTTTCAAAAAACAAAACAAAACAAAACAAAAATGTTCAAAATAGGTGGAAAATGTTCATTTAGATGATAATTTTAACATGACTTAGTGTTGTTAGCCTCCAGGATTGTGAATTTAATCCACTAGTTTAGGTTCACAATTTATTATCTTTACACCAAAAAATGGCCACATACAACAGCCGCTGCCTGATCAACTTACCTTTAAGTCTAAAAAGTTTTACAACAGAGAATATAATTAAACACATCGCAATGGCCAACGGATACAGACCAGCAGTGGTTGATAAACTAATATTGAAGAAATAATGGCAAAACATTGCAGCCCCATAAAGCAGATGAAAAAGAAAAAAGTACATATCAGTTAAAAAAAAACCTTTTTTCCAAGTTCAAAGAAAAAATAAGAACTAAGCAAACAACATGTTTCCCAGTCTGCAGAAAGTCTTACAACCTCACAGACTTCTGAAACCTAAAAAGAACCTTTCCAAAAACCACCATATCAGGAGTTTATAACTTGTAAATAACTTGTATAGATTGTAATAAATTTTACATTGGCTAGATGACAGGATAGTTATTTGGCAAACTGTTTAAAGAACACTTACCGAAATCTATAAAGAAACCAAAGTCTTATTCCACGAAGCATAAGACATTAGAAGAACCTAAATATTAATATTCTCCACATTTGTAAGAATGGTACTCTGCTTTCTTCCTTGGGAGAATGTGAAGTACACACCAATACTGGTCCCAAAATTTAAACTTAATGATAAATTAAACTATTCATCGAACGAACAATAGAAAAAAGTTATGCAATTACAGGAAGGGCCATGGGACTATTTGATAAAAATACCATGACCTTAGTTTAGCCAATGTAGAACCTACAATGTACACGGCTGAATAAAATAATGAACTCAATGAGGTTTTTATATTTAATGCTGCATTTAAAATTTGTGTTTGTGTTCATAAATAAGTTTTTAGTAAATATTTTATAAATCAATAAATTTAAATTATAATAAAATGCTATATCTTGGTGACAAAGGAATGGATGATGTCCTGGTCCTAATGATGACCGAATACTGTGAAACCGGTAGTCCACTAGTTAATTATTAATCTTAACTAGTAGATCATTTTATGATGACAATTAACTCCAGTAAATATATTAAATTTAACAAAATGTTAAGAATTACTCATAAATTTTACTGTCATACAGAAACACTTTGTTAAATTATTTCTTAAATATTTTGAATAACTAACTGAGTTACGGTTTCTAAAACGAATTTAATACCTATCCATCTATTTTAGTTACATCTGATCTAAATGTATGTGATCAGATGTATTGTTTGTTACAGTGTTTATTGGATTTGTCAACTACTTCAGTGTTAAGTTATTTGTTAAAATACAGGACTTCTTGTCTTACCTGAAAGTATCTGGATGCCTGTTTATTATAGCTGGAGGTCTCTACATGTGGGTTTCTGGTACAGTATATTGCTACTCGTATTATATTACTTATTTTGTTTAGTCGTGTATATTCCAGGACATCGGGGAAAAGATTATTTGTATGAATACTTAAGGAGTCCGTGCAATGAATACAAAATTATGCAGGCAGTTAACTCAGTTTCACCTGTTCAAGCATGTTGTTCCTATATTTCTCTGTGTAATATGTCACCTACACTCTGTCCTGGGTACTGACACTCTGTTAAATATCCTGTAACTGGGTACAATTGTGTCAGCTTGAAAGGGATCAAGTATTATTAAATCAGTTTAGGATAAATAGTTTTATAGATATTAATTGTCATTAATATGTAATCAAAAAATAGCCCTAGAAATATTATAATACACAATATTATTATAATATTATAATCGTTATCTGTAACGTTATCTAAACCCTAATAAATGTTTCAACCACTCGGTTGTAACGTCATAAATCTACGATATATTTTACTTTAATTTCATTTAAAATATTAAAATTTGTATGTTATGTAAATATATGGCACCGTAGTAAACGTCACCTATTAACCCTTAAAGCGCTATGCTAAAATATGGGCTACCGCTCATTTAGATTTTAAAAAACATATATTTATTTTCTCAATGATCTTTTTAAATTTTTATTCTTAGGGTTAAGAAGTACCCACGAAAAATACTCAACTAATTTTAAAATTGTTTTAAACGTGTTTTTTAGGAATTAAAAAAATCAAACTAAACTTAGCAGAATTTACCATTATTCAGAAACTATAAATACATAAAAGCAATACTTATTGTTGTCTAAAAATAAAGTAATTATGTACTATTGGTCTAAACATAATCAAAGAACATCACCCTGCACTCTATTGGAAGTTTTGTGAACTATGGAATCATCTAAGCATGTGTTTGTGTATTTGCGCCTAAAAGCGCTAACCATGCTTAGAGATTGGGTCGTGCCGCGTCTAAAGGCGCTAGCCGCCCGTTAAGGGTTAAGGTGCTTTAACACTGAACAAATAAAAGTAGGATCAGCTTTTTTAACTAAATCAGTAACTTTGCTTAGGCGTAGGAAGTGTTATGTTATAAAACACTATATAATAACGTTATAAAAGTTTAACACTCTAAATCATCGGTCTCTTATTTGTAGTCGTTCGCAGATCAAAGGCATGCCACGAGGCTGGCAAAATGGTGTCTGGTGCTCCCAAGTTGCCCCTTTTCGATTCCGAGCTGAGGGACAATGTGGGAGACTTTACTGTAGCTGGTTCACATAGTCGAAACGCACTCTAGTGTGGGATATCTTGAGGTTTTTCGATTGGCGGAAGTAAAATTCTAAACCGAGTGTTGAATGAGTGTGATTAAGGGAGTGTCTAGTGCAACGTTAAAACAAAATGCAAAACAAATTTATAAAAAGCAGTACTGGCGTTCCGGCACCAGTAAACCCCTGATGAAAGTATGTAACTGCCTAACACTTACTTCCTCTGTCACTGATCCAATCTTTTGATTAATTAAAACATTTTAAAAAATTTGGAAAACGATTGACCCTAAAGGCCATCCCTGTAACTTCCCGCTAAGTTTAATTACAAAAGTATGATGAAAGTTTGATAAACACTATTTTTGGAAATTTTAAACTGCCATAACTTTTGAATGAATGAACCGATTTTTATGCGATTTGCGGCAATCGATGCAGTTTTTTAAGTCCATTGAAAGAATCAACAACAAAAATTTTTCAGATGAAAAGTTTCGGAGAAAAACACTTTCTTTGATTTTCTTTTGTTCACGATATCTCGCGAATGAATCAACCGATTTTTATGCGATGTGCGGCAATTGATGCAGTTTTTCGAGTCCATTGAAAGAATTGACAACAAAAATTTTTCTGATGAAAAATTTCAGAGAAATTGAGAAAAAACACTTTTTTTGATTTTCTTTTGTTCACGATATCTCACGAACGAATTAACCGATTTTGACCGGACTGGTAGCGATTGATGTCGCTTTTCAAGGTTAAAAGCTGATTAGATTTTGGAATTGATAGGTAAAGCCGTTTAAAAGTTATTCTAAAAAAACCTGATTTGAAAAAATTTTATTTCTTAGTTTTTTCAAAATTTCTCAGAACCTACCGGTCCGAATTAGTTGAAATTTTCAGGAAATCTAAGTTTGATGGAACTCTTTAGAACTCCGTTTGGTAGGATCCAATCGGTTAAGCAGTTCAAAAGTTATAAGCGGGTCACATACTTACATACACACACACACACACACACACACACACACACATACATACAGACAGGGTGACACCCTCTCGGGAGTGGTCAGGGAAGATTCCTAGGACCTCAAAACGTCGAGATCTGATGAATACTCGATTTTCGAAAAACGGGGTGAAACCAATAACTTCCCGATTTTAGAAAATTTTCAATTTTCTAGCGGGAAGTTAAAAATATAAATCCTTTCTGAAATTAAAGTCTGACTCATACTCGTACGAGTGATAAAATAATTAAAAAATGTAATTGTGTTCTTAAGAGCACACGGGAGAAGTGTACACTTTTTAATTAACACAACTTACGAAATGAGGAAGCACAATGTTTATTTTTTAACAGAACTTATGAAATGAAGAAGCACAAGGTCCATTTCGGAGGTATTACTAATTAACTATACATTATATTAAAATTAACAGATTAAGCCTATGATGTAGGACAATCTGTTATACTTATATACCCAACTAAAGTGCTAGTATATGGTGATGCCTCTGCTGGTTCGAATCTCGGCCAGATGTAATAGAGCGTTTCACAAAATAGAGATTTTCACTTCTTTAGGAGCGTTTCACTTTAGGAGCGTTTCACAAAATGCATGGTGAATCGTGTGACAGTAAAATCCGGTTCACCCCTAGCAACAAGAAAACTATATACTCTGCTATACAAACAAGTATCAAAATGTTTTGGACGTTGTGCGCCTATTGAAGTTTACACTTCAAAAACCAATTAATCAAGACTTTGATTCTCACACCAAGGGTTTCGGTATTTCCAGCCGTTTTACTAAAATTATTGTATTAACATTAACACATCATATACTCAATATACTGAACTAACCATTTAACCAGTATAAATTACCATGGTGGATGTCGGGGACAACCCCCGGTGCGATATTCTAAAAACATATGTTATGTTTTATTTATAATAAAAGTGTAGGACTAATAATAACCTCAAAACTAAGATGGTAAATAATGTTAAATGTTCAAATCAAATTATTTCTTATATTTTATAACAGCAGTAATAATAAAGGTTAAAAGAACCAGTAAGGCTCAGGTCTACACTTAATCAAAAACCTAACAAAAAAGTTATAAATAATAACCTCAAAACTAAGATGGTAAATAATGTTAAATGTTCATAACAAATTAGTTCGTAAATTTTATAATTTGAATAAATAATTCATTTCCTCCCTTATAAAAATCAATATTTACTTCCACAAAGCAGCTGTATTAGTTAGTTTTTTATTATAAACAGCTGTTTTGTATTAAAATGTTTTTATAATCTTCTGAATACTGTAATCATCGTTATTTACTTCCACAAAATCAGCTGGATTAGTTTGTTTCTTATTATAAACAGCTGTTTTGTATAGAAATGGTTTTTAAATATTTTCCATGTTAATCTTATGGGGAAAACCCGACCTTTGATATTAGCTCACGCCATTAAGGATAAGAATTTTTGACATCTAAAACCTTACTGCAAAACTACGAAATGAGACGAATTTTTTGAAACCTCAAACATTAAAATTGGTCCAGAAATAAGGGAGGAGTTGTGTTTACAAAAAACGGCTTCACGTATTATATATAAAGATTATAGAATCCAACAATGATGTTATCAATCATTTGTAAACACTTTTATGCGACTCCCATTGTTCTGCAAAGTCAGGTATTAATGAAGGATATTAAACAATTCTAATTTTTACTTCTCATGTTACTTAACTTGAATTGTACCAA